>CAKNYM010031200.1:22504-57511 GCA_932195095.1 Andricus curvator
GGGGGGGGGGGGGGGGCTACGCATTTACTGGCTGGTTACGGAAATGTGTTCAGTCACGGTCGTCCCCTTTTCCAGGTTCAATGGGGGGGGGCTACAAATATACTGACTAGTTACGAAAATGCGTTCATTTACGCTCGTTCCCTTTTCGAGGTTTACATGGGGGGGGGGGCTACGCATTTAATGACTTTTTATGGAAATGTGTTCAGTCACGGTCGTCCCCTTTTCTAGGTTTAATGGGGGGGGGTGTACAAATATACTGACTAGTTACGGAAAGGCGTTCAGTTAAGCTCATCCCCTTTTCCAGGCTAAAGTTGGGGGTGGGGTACGCATTTACTGACTAGTTACGAAAAAGGGACGAGAAAGAAAGGGAAAGAAGGGACAAGCGTGACCGAAAGCATATCTGTAACTGTTTTCTTGTTTTTATTGTTTTTCCAACGCAATCCTCTTTTTCTCGGAGAATAATGATTTAAGGCGAAATGTGTATGATACAAAAAAGGTGTATTTTTATACTAGCTACAACTTTTGTTTGAAACATTTTTCAAAATTCTCTGTATTTACTGAGATAAACGAAAAAATCATGATTTTTTGGGGTTTCTTATGGTTTTTACCATGAAACCACTATTCGGAACTTTATCCCTTTTTTTAAATATTTTTTTTTGGGTAAAAATCATTGAAGTAAATAACCTCAGATGGAAAAAAAATTGAAAAAATATTTTTTCTTTGAAATGAAGATACCAGAGAAAAAGGGATATTTAAAAAATTTCCTTAAAAGTTTTCTAAAGTGTATCATGTTTCAGAAGCCGCAAAAATCGAAAAAAAATGTTGTGTGAACTTAAAAATATGTACGTGTTTCCTTATTTCATTAAAAAGAGCTTAAAAAATAAAGAAAACTTTTTTTTGAAATTTCAGGTACAAATTAACAGAATTGAATATTTTGCCCTTCTTTTCAAATATTATGTTTTGAAGAAAAAAAAATGTATTCTATACACAAATAATTATTATAATATTATATATAATATTATGTATATATATATTATTATAATGTTATAATCAGGAACAAAAAAGTTAAATTTTCGAACCTACAAAGATGAATTTTCAACAAGAATGTAATTTTTGATCAAGAGAGATGAATTTTCAACCAAATAGTTAAATTTTCAACAAAAAAAAACATATGTTTTCAACCAAAAATGAAATATTTGCATTTTCAGTTTCAAAAATTGATTTTCAACAAAAACAAAACGAATTTTAAACTGATTGAATTCAACTAAAAAACACGAATTTTCCTCAAAACAGTTGAATTTTCCACCCATAACCAAATAGTTGAATTTTCAACCGAACAGTTGCGCTTTCAACTAAAAAAGCTCAGTTTTTAACCAAAAATGAAATAATTACATTCTCAGTTCAAAAAATTGATTTTCGAAAAAAGCTAATTTTCCACCAGTTGAAGTGAACTGAAAAAGTCGAGTTTTCAACAAAAATGCTGAATAAAAAAAATAATATTGATTTCTACCCAAAAAAAACGAATACCGATACGATACCGAAATAATTGATATATTCAACAAAATACATGAAATTTCAACCAAATATTTGAATTTTGAAATAGAAAAGATCAATCTTCAATTAAAAATATAAATTTTTAACCAAAAATGGAATATTTATATTTTCATTTAAAACAAAAAAATACTGGTCTTTACAACAACAAAATTGATTTTTTACCAAATGTTTGAGTTTTTATATAAAAAAGATAAATTAGCAACTACGAATGCAATAATTAAATTTTCAAAAAAACTTCATTTTCAACCAAAAACAAACAAACTTTGAACGAAATAGTTAGTTGAATTTTTGACCAAAAAAGATGAGTTTTTAACAAAATAGTTGCATTTTCAACAAAATAATAAAATTTTCAACCAAATAGCAGAATTTTTAACCAAATCAAAAAATTAGACGAAAAATTGAGTAAAAAAGGGAATTTTTCTTGAAAACCTGAGAAAAAACAGATATTCTTTAAAAATAAGAAAAGAGGGGAATATGGAAATGGGTGTCGAGCCTTAAATATGAACGTAATTTTCAAGCTTATTAAATTATCATTTAACTGTACGGTTGCAAGGAAATTTTTCGCAAAATTCGCAAACTTTTTCAAAATTTATAATTTATAATTGGTAACGTATTTTATGGACGATCCCTAACTGCGAGTAATTTTCCTGCATCTGTAACTAATAATTTATTTAGGAAAATATTTTTATTCTGCTTTTTATATGTTAAAATATTATTTTTAATTAACTTTCATTGAAAAATTTAGTAATATTTATCACGTATAATGTGCAAAAAGTATTCAAGGGTAATTCAAAAAAATGTGATTCAGCAATAAACAAAATTTATGATGTTAGTTATTGAGTTTTCAAATCTGGCAAAATTTTAGCTTCTGGAATATCCCAAATCGATACAATTTTACATAAAATTGAACATTTATTCTTCAATTCTCAACATTTTTAGGCAAATAAAATATCGTTGGAATTGTTTTAATTCGTAAATTTTGAATATTATATTTGTAAAGTACGAAGTGCTAAGTTTAAAAATGATATATTCCGTAAATTAAGCGGCAGCAGTTCGGCTGCGTGAGGGGAAGCAGCCTAGTGGGGGTACAGTGCGCAGGTAGTTGATGCGGAATTGATAATTGGCCGAACGATATTTGTAATTTTTTTTCGTTTTTGTGAGGAAAGTTATGAGAAATCAAATCTTTGATTGTTTCCCTTGACAATCATTCCGTTTAAAAGATCAAAAGTACTTTTCATAATGTTTGAAATGTAGAAAATGCATCAAATTACAACATGTATTGTGATATGTCTTATTTATTAATACGTGAGGTCAAGAATAAAGCTTTTTATGTTCCCAATTACAACAATCAGATTATTAAACGTTGCGATGCGTTTAGCCCAGCCGAAAATTCATGTACGGGAACCTCGGAGGATCCTGGACATGTTTCTGGACACAATCCTGCACACCAACTTGCGCAGGTAATCCTGACGGTTCGTGTGGAGGAATTTGGCGGAGGAAACTGTTCATGATGCAATGAAACCTGCACCGACAAAGGAACCCTTGAATAATTGAGTACAGGTTCGTGTGCAGGTTCGCGTCCAGCAACATGTCCAGGATCCTCCGAGGTTCCTGTACAGAAATTTCCAGCTGGGAGGAGCTTTATTTGCTTCAAAATGATCAGAAAACTGATGAATAATTACTTTTTCTGTAAAATTCTTCAGTGTAGAAAAAATTAATGAATCTCTTTTTTCCTGATGAACTAGATGCAATGATAAGTGGAAACGAAGGTCATCAAGCTGTTGAACATATTACTTTATCTTCAAACAGCCACCTTTCTGTAATGATTGAAGGTGCCGACAATATTCTACATGGAAAACTACGTGTCGCTACATATACACCTTTATGGCTGAGTAGACGTTACGGACCTGATGTTGTATCAGATCGCGGTTTTATAATGACACCTTCTGGGCATCCAGTTAAAGACAGGTTCCTTTCAACTCTCGAACCTCTCATTGGCGTCCCGTTTAATGAACATGAAGCATCCCACTGTTTCATAAGAGACGGAGAACATCTTTATCATGCATCTCTAACAAATAAACTTTTGCCGGGTTTCCAGAATAAAATTCTGGTCCAAGTACACCTTCCAAATCCACTTAAGAAGAATCGCCTTGAAATTTTCCGCGGGTTTCTAGAGTTTTGGCCTATAGACGTGGATAGACAATGAATAGGATAAGATAGCGAAGATGGTGTTGAAAAAGATAGACGTTGATGGATGTAGGATACGATGAGATAGAGAAGAGGACATTTAAAAATTTGGACAGGAATTTAGATTGAAAAATAGATAGGAAAAGATGAACGTTGATCGATGTATGAGACGATTAGATGGGAAAGAGGAGATTGAGAAAGATAGATGGAAATTTAGATTGAAAAAGAAATAGGAATAGGTAGACGTTGATAGATGTTGTATAGGGTGAGTTAGAGAAGCGAAGATTAAAAAAGATAGAAGGAAATTTATATAAACAGATATAGAGAAATATTTACATGATTAGATAAAGGATAGGATGAGATAGATTAGAGGGGATTGAGAAAGATACAGGTTGATAGATGTTGTATAGGACGAGATAGAGAAGAAGAGATTAAAAAAGATAGACGGAAATTTATATCAACAGATATAGAAAAATATTGACATGAACATATGAAGGATAGAATGAGATAGAGAAGAGGGGATGGAAAAAGATATACGTGAATTTAGATTGACAAAGAGATAGAAAAAGATACACGTTGATATATGTAGTATAGGACGAGATAGAGAAGAATAGATGTAGGACATGATGAGATAGAGAAAAGGACATTTAAAAAGTTAGACAGGAATTTAGATTGAAAAATAGATAGAAAAAGATGAACGTTGATCGATGCATGATACGATTAGATGAGCAAGAGAAGATTGAAAAAGATAAATGGAAATTTAGATTGACAAAGAAATATAAAAATATAGACGTTGATAGATGTAGCATAGGATGAGATAGAGAAAAGAGGATTGAAAAGGATAGACGTTAATAGATGTTGTATAGGATGAGATAGAGAATAGGGGATTGAAAAAGATAGACGTTGATAGATGTAGGATACTATGAGATAGAGAAGGAGAGATTAAAAAAGATAGACGTGAATTTAGATTGACAAAGAGATAGAAAAAGATAGACGTTGATAGATGTTGTATATAAGGAGATAGATAAGAGGAGATCGAAAAAGATGGACAGGAATTTAGATTGAAAAATAGATAGAAAGGGATAAACGTTGATCGATGTAAGATATGATGAGATAGAGAAGAGGAGATTGAAAAAGATAGGCGTTGATATATGTAGTATAGGATGAGATAGATATGAGAAGATTATGATGAGATAGAGAAGAGGAAATTTAAAAAGTTAGACAGGAATTCAGATTGCAAAATAGATAGGAAAGATAAACGTTGATCGATGTATAACATGATTAGATGGGGAAGAGGAGATTGAAAAGGATAGATGCAAATTTAAATTGACAAAAAAATAGAAAAAAGATAGACGTTGATAGATGTTGTATAGGGTGAGATAGAGAATCGGAGATTTAAAAAAAATGTATAATAAGAGATATAGAAAAATATTGACATGATTAGATAAAGGATAGGATGAGATAGAGAAGAGGAAATTGAAAAAGATAGGCGTGAATGTAGATTGACAAAGACATAAAAAAGATAGACTTCGATATATGTAGTATAGGATGAGATAGAGAAGAGGGGATTGAAGAAGATAGACAGGAATTTAGATTGAAAAATAGATAGAAAGAGATGAACGTTGATCGATGTATGATAGGATCAGTTGGGGAAGAGTAGATTCAAAAAGATAGATGGAAATTTAGATTGACAAAGAAATATAAAAAGATAGACGTTGATAGATGTAGGATATAAGGAGATAGAGCAGAGGAGATTAACAAAAATAGACAGGAATTTAGACTGAAAAATAGATAGAAAGAGCTAAACGTTGATCGATGTAAGATATCATGAGTTAGAGAAGATGAAATTGCAAAAGATAGACGCGAATTTAGATTGACAAAGAGATAAAAAAAAATAGACGTTGATATATGTGGTATAGGATGAGATAGAGAAGAGGGGATTGAAAAAGATAGACAGGAATTTAGATTAAAAAATAGATAGAAAGAGATAAACTTTGATCAATGTAAGATATGAGGGATCGTCCATAAATTACGTGAGACGTTTTTCTTTTGTTTATATCGTTATGTCCTTCTCAACTTCACAGCAATCTTATTCTCGTCTTCGTTTAAACAAAAGAAAAACGTCTTACGTAATATATGGACGATCCCTGATGAGATAGAGAAAAGGAGATTTAAAAAGTTAGAAAGGAATTTAAATTGAAAAATAGATAGGAGAGATAAACGTTGCTCGATGTATAATAGGATTATATGGGGAAGAGTAGATTAAAACAGATAGATGGAAATTTAGATTGACAAAGAAATAGAAAAAGATAGACGTTGATAGTTGTAGTATAGGATGAGATAGATATTAGAGGATTGAAAAAGATAGACGTTAATAGATGTTTTATAGGATGAGATAGAGAATAGGGGATTGAAAAAGATAGACGTTGATAGATGTAGGATATAAGGAGATAGAGAAGAGGAGATTAAAAAAACAGGAATTTAGATTGAAAAATAAATAGAAAGAGATAAACGTTGATCGATGCAAGATATGATGAGTTAGAGAAGAGTAATTTTAAAAAGATAGACGTGAATTTAGATTGACAAAGAGATAAAAAAAGATAGACATTGATATATGTAGTATAGGATGAGATAGAGAAGAGAGGATTGAAAAAGATAGACAGGAATTTAGATTGAAGAATAGATAGAAAGAGATAAACGTCGATCGATGTAAGATATGATGAGATAGAGAAGAGGTGATTAAAAAAGTTAGACAGGAATTTAGATTGAAAAATAGTTAGGAAAAGATAAACGTTGATCGATGTATGATAGGATTAGATGGGGAAGAGTATATTGAAAAAGATAGATGGAAATTTAGATTGACAAAGAAATAGAAAAACAGAGACGTTGATAGTTGTAGTATAGGATGAGATAGATGTTAGAGGATTGAGAAAGATAGACGTTAATAGATGTTTTATAGGATGGGATAGAGAATAGGGGATTGAAAAAGATAGAAGTTGATAGATGTAGGATACTATGAGATAGAGAAGGGAAGATTAAAAAAGATAGACGTGAATTTAGATTGACAAAGAGATGGAAAAAGATAGACAGGAATTTAGATTGAAAGATAGATAGAAAGAGATAAACTTTGATCGATGTAAGATATGATGAGTTAGAGAAGAGGAAATTGAAAAAGATAAACGTGAATTTAGATTGAAAAAAAGACATAAAACAAGATAGACGTTGATATATGTAGTATAGGATGAGATAGAGAAGAGGGGATTGAAAAAGATAGACAGGACACTTAGATTGAAAAATAGATAGAAAGAGATAAACGTTGATCGATGTAAGATATGATGAGATAGAGAATAGGAGATTAAAAAAATTAGGCAGGAATTTAGATTGAAAAATAGATAGGAAAAGATAAACGTTCATCGATGTATGATAGGATTAGATGGGGAAGAGTAGATTGAAGAAAATAGATGGAAATTTAGATTGACAAAGAAATAGAAAAATATAGACGTTGATAGATTTAGCATAGGATGAGATAGAGAAAAGAGGATTGAAAAGGATAGACGTTAATAGATGTTGTATAATATGAGATAGCGATGAGGAGATTAAAAAAGATAGACGGGAATTTAGATTGACAAAGAGATAGCAAAAGATACACGTTGATAGATGTAGGAGACGATGAGGTAGAAAAGAGAAGTTTAAAAAGGATAAACAAAAATTTAGATTGAGAGAGTTAGAAAAATGTTGACATGAGTAGATGAAGGATAGGATGAGATAGAGAAGAGAGGATTGAAAAAGATAGACGTGAATTTAGTTTGACAAAGTAATAGAAAGGATAGACGTTTATACATCTAGTATAGGATGAGATAGAGAAGAGGAGATTAAAAAGGATAGAAGGAAATTTATATTAACAGAGATAAAAAAGATTGACATGAGTAGATAAAGAATAGGGTGAGATAGAGAAGAGGAGATTGAAAAAGATAGACGTTGGTAGATGTACTATAGGATGAGATAGAGAAGAGGAGATTAAAAAATATAGACGGGAATTTAGATTGAAAAAGAGATCGAAAGAGATTGACGTGGATAGATAAAGGATAGGATGAGGTAGGATGAGATAGAAAAGACGGTATTGAAAAAGATAGACCTGAATTTGGATCGACAGAGAGATAGAATTTTGCATTGAAAATAACAGGATAAAGTTATCATATTCAAAAACAGGAGGCACAAAATGCAATCCTACCTAACAAAAAATAGGTGGAAAGAAATGAAAATGAAAGAAAATGCTATTTTAAAATTGGAAAAGAATTTTTAAAATTGTCAACAAAATGTAGACTTTTAAAGATTTTTAAATAAAATTTTGAAGCTTTTTAAGGATTTTGAAAGGTTTACAATAATACGTTTTTTTCTTAACATTCCAGAAAAAATTGCAATTGATTTTTTATTTTGGAAAATTAATTTGAGAAAATAAAGCAAATTTTTTACTTTTTTTTATTTCACAAAATTTTTCTTAAGGGAACATTTAAATAGATTTCAAAAATTTCCAAAAGAATTGCAACATTGTAAAAAAAGAATCTAGAAGATTTTAAGTTAATTTATTAATTTTGCAGTATTCTTTAAAAACGTTAAGAAAAATTCCAATAATTTTAAAAGATATTTAGAAGTTTTAAAAAAATTTCAAAAATAATTTAAAATTTGAAAAGAATTCAAAAAAATGTAAAATTTTGAAGATTTTGAATTAAAGTGGGAATATTATAGCGACTCTTCAATTTGAAAAATTCATTTGCAGAGAATGTTTTTAAATATTTTCAAACATTGCAAAAGATTTCCAAACTTGTCAAAAACGAATCCGAAAGATATTAAGACAATTTTAGAAATAATTTGAGTCAGTTTGAAAGATATTTGAAATTTAAAAAATTTTGAAGAAATTAAATATATTTTAAAATTTAATAAGGGTGCCGAAAATTTATAAAATATTTTCAATTCCATTTTTAATTGCTTAAAAAACTAAAAAAATCAACCTAAAAACATTGTGATTAACATTTTTCATACAAAAATGTAGTTGAAAATTAACTTTTTTGTTTGAATTTTGACTTGACATATCCGAAATCTTCAAAAATCTTTTCGAATTTTCTCAAGAATCTTAGGAAAATTATATTTACTTGAAATCAAATAAACTTGAAAAATATTCATTCAAGAATTTTGTAATGTTTCAAGACAATGAACGAAATTTTGTATGATTTCTGGAAAAAAGTAAAGTAATTTTTTATTTTAAAAATAAATTTTAAGAGAATATTTAAAAAAAATTTTGAACATTTCAAAAGATTTCCAAAATTTACGAAAAAGAATCTGAAAGATTTTAAGGCAATTCTTGAAATAATTTGAGAGAACATTTCTGAGCATTTTTTTTTTCACAGGACTTTACTAAATTTTAGGAAAAATTTGAGTAGTTCAAATTTTTGACGTTTTAAAAAAACTGAATAATATTTTATCAATGTCCAGAAACCTTTCGAAGTTTAAAAATATTTTTCATATCTTCAAAATTCCAAAAATTCCTGAATGTCTTTTAAATTGACTCGAATTATTCATAAAATGGTTTTTAAATCTTCCGGATTCACGGTTCAGAATTGCGGAAATATTTTGTAATTTTTTATAATTTTTTTAAATATTCTCTTAAAATTAGTTTGAAAAAATAAAGAATCACTTTAAATATTCCCAGGAATTTTAATAAAATTTTTTGTTACCTTGAAGCCTTTCAAAATCTTTAAAAAACTTCAAACCTTTATTTTGAAATCTTCAAAAACCTACATTTTGTATTGAGTTCTTCGAAACCTTTCACTATTTTATAAAAACTTCCAAATAACCTTTGACATGATTCGAATTTTTCCTAAGAGTTTGAAAAAATTCTGCGAAATTAAAAAAATTGCCTTTAAATCTTCAAGATTCTTTTCTGATTATATTGAAAATCTTTTGGAATGTTTTGAAATCTTTTTAGATATTCTCTTAAAATAAATGTTAAAAAATGAAAAATTATTTTAAAATTTCCAAGAAATCTGCAGACAATTTTTTATTCTCTTCAAACCTTTCAAAATTCTTGAAAAACTTCTACATTTTTTTCGAAATCTTCAAAAATCTAACTTTTGTTTTGAATAAAATTATTTTCGTATCTTTTCAAACATTCTAAACATTTCTTGAACTTATTCGATTTTTTTTCCAAATTTCGTAATCTTGTAAAATTTGTTATTAATCACTTTTTTGATAGGACGCGTAGTTTTTGTTTTAATCTTTAAAAATAACATTAAAAATACAAAAATTAAATTTTTGAAAATGACAGGAGTAACGGAAAAAATGAATTCGCAAAAGTTGTTCAACCAAATAAGATATACAAATTAGTTATGAATTAATTTTTGATAATACACGTTTTTGTTTTAATCGTGAAAAATAACATTAAAAATAAGAAATCAATTTTTTGGGGGGAAAAACGACACAAGGTGCAATAAAATGTTTAATAACGAAATTGTTCTCCTAAATTAGATCTAAAAATTTGATTTGAAAATTTTTTTAAATGGATGCGCACTTATCTAATTTTAAAAACAAGAGCATGAAAATAATTATGTTTCAATATCAATGCATATTATGAATTTATTTAAATAATGCATTCTTAACCAAAAATGATTTATTTTTAACCATTTGAATTTCTAACCAAAAAAGATAAATTTTCAACAAAATAGTGGAATTCTCAACGAAAGCAAATTAATTTTCAAACCATAAGAACGAATTTTCAACCAAATAGTTACATTTCGGACAAACATTTATTTTTTTGGTTTATTTTTTTTAAGGTTGAGTAAATATATTATTTTCTTAAGAATCTTGAGAAAATTCTTTTTTTTAAGATTTCCGATATATCGAAAAAGTATAACTTTTTTATTTTTCAGGATTTTGAAAATTTTTGGAAAAATTCGATTCAGTTTAAAAGATCCTCAGGATTTGCAGAAGTTTGGAAAATAATTCAAAATTTTTTTCGAAATCTTCCTAAATTTACATTTTGTTTTATATTTAATTAATTTAATCAATTTATTTGAATTTTTCAACATTTTTTCTTAAAATTCTGAAAAACTAACAAAATTTCCTTGAAACTTCCAAATGATGTTATGACAATTTTGGAAATCTTTTTAAATATTGTCGTAAATCTAATTTTTCAGAATAATAAATCAATTTAAATTTTCCCATGAATTTTAAGAAAAATTTGTTATTATCGTGCATTTAAACAAAAACTACACATCCTATCAAGAAGTGATTATCAACAAATTTGTAGATATTATTTAAGTGCACAATTTTTGTCATTTCATCTTTTTCCGTATTTTGTATACTTTGACCGCAAAATAGAATTTTGCATTTTTCATTATTTTTTTGGACGATCAAAATTTGAATTTTCGATTTTTCAAAAAAGTGCAAAAAGTTGTTATGACAATCTTGTGCAGTATTCAAAAAGCAATGGTTTTCCCTTCCTGACTTTTTTTCATATCGTGTGTTGTTTGGTTTTAAATTTTCATTTTCGTTAGTTTTTAAAAAAATTTTAAATGTTAAAAATCGGGTAATT
The DNA here is from genome assembly GCA_932195095.1 of Andricus curvator. Classification (NCBI taxonomy): domain Eukaryota; kingdom Metazoa; phylum Arthropoda; class Insecta; order Hymenoptera; family Cynipidae; genus Andricus; species Andricus curvator. Next base: position 33,834 of record CAKNYM010031200.1, read on the forward strand.
TGTTTTTCATCTAAAAAAGTCATCAGGATAAATTGTTCATCTTTATGAATACTACGATCAAAAGAACATGTGATTTTCGTAATTCTAAAAAAAGGCGGTCTCAAACAGTGCTCCCAATCTTGCTCCCCAACCGCACTGCGCATGCATCGCGCAGAATTTCTGATTGGCTGCATAGCGCGCACTTATTTAAAATGCTTAAAATATGTAAATTAATTGTTTTAAACAAATAATAAACAGAAAATGGGTAAAAATACATTTTTTATTGCAAAATAGACTTTCGCAGTCATAAATATAATAATTATTTGATTTTTGATAAAAACGGGGGGGGGGGAGGTCAAATTTTACACAAATCTAATACCTTCTCTGATGAGAATGTAAAAATCGAAAAGCAACATCAAATGAACCCAGCGTATAAATGTGTGCAATAATTGAAACACAGAAAGAGATAAAGTTCGAAAAATAAAGATCTGTTTTTTTGCGAAACCTTGGTTTCAAGTATGAGTGCATGTTGATATAATTTTTCAAATGCCGCTATTTGTTCTATAACATTCAGGTAGACCAGGAAATATACCAAGAAATCCGTATGAAACTTTATTGTTAAATAACTAAGTGTTTGTCCCAGACTTGAATTTACGACGTCGAGTGAGATAGTGACTAGCGGCTGTTCATATACGATGTAAATAATTTTTGGGTGGTGGGGCAGAAGGTGAAATAGGCGGAATCAGCCAATCAAAATACGCTACGTGGGATATGGAGAGGCCTCAGTATATATACGGTAACATCTTGTAAAAAAATTCCAACTGTCGTCTACTGTCGTTCACTGTCGTCTATTGACGTCTACTGCCGCCTACTACCGCCTACTGTCGTCCAGTGTCGTCTAGTGTCGTCCAATGTGGGCTACTTTCGTTCACTATCGTCTACTGCCGTCTACTGCCGTCTAGTGTCGTCCACTGTGGGCTACTGTCGTCTACTGTCGTCTACTACCGTCTACTGCCGTCTACTGTCGTCCAGTGTCGTCTAGTGTCGTCCACTGTGGGCTACTGTCGTTCACTGTCGTCTACTGCCGTCTACTGTCGTCTACGGTCGTCTACTGCCATCTACTGGCATCTGCTGTCGTCTACTGTCACCTACTTACGCCTACTATAAGAAAAAATGAGGATCACCGGCGGTACCCTATACCTCGTTTTGGCCGCTTTTCTTGATTTTATTGGTAAGTATATAATATCATAACATCATATCTACAGTTTTAAGTACACTAGAAAACAAACCCGATTATTATTATTTTTTGTCACACGCAACTTTCGAATAGTTAAATTTTCAATTGAATCAATTAATTTTCTACCTAGAAGATTAATTTTCTACAAAAAACTACGAATTTGCAAAGAAATGGTTACTCTATGTATACTCTAATGGTAACTCTATTAACAGTGCGAAATTCTCGAAAAGATTATTTTTTAACAAAGTTTTATCTGCCTGGTACCAAGGGGTTGTTTTTTAACGTTAAGGGTTGGAGCCCAAAAATCGGTGTTAAAATTTTTGAGGCGCTAAAAAATCAGAGAGTCCATTGACACTGTAAAATTCTCAGTGAATAATCCTTTTGAGAATTTTACAATTTCAATAGAGTGAAAAAGCACAAAATACTGTCGGGTTTAATTATTATGCATAGAATGCATCGCTAAATCGGGGTTCCAGTATATATATATATATATATATATATATATAATTTAAAAAAAAGTTAAACAACCACCGCAGGGTCCCACTAAGAGCAACTGCCATCCAAAAAAATGTCAATAGCCCCCAGTAGCACCGCTGTAAATCGCAACTATGGCCACGTCTCGCAACCGTGAGAGGGGTGGTCATAGGCAACGACGAAATCACAACGATAGGCCGGTGAAACCCTCGTGTGTCTTGAGGACACGAAGCGACCTAAGGCTGACAGCTTTCTGCATCCATCTCGCAAGTGCCTTGGCATATTTTTGGCACGCGGGTATGGCTTTAAGGTTACGAACCAGTGATAGTTTCGCACCTCCGAGAGCACCTATCACAAGGACAATTACTTGTACCGAATATTTTGGGTACAGTCGTTGTAGCTCTCTTTTAAGGTTTTGATACCTCTCCTCTTTTTCTTTCTCCTTTGCAGTGATGTTGCATTCGGACGGAGCCGAGAATTCGATCACGAATATAGTTCGTTTCTCGAAGTCTTGGAGAACAATGTCAGGCCTCGAGTGCGCAACGGAGACTGCTGCCCGAAAGTCGTAGTTCCAGAAAATTTGGCACTTCTCGTTTCGGACAATCGACTCTATCTCCCTTGGAGCGTTCGGCAGGGCAGGGTCGCGGCCAACACCGTAAGAGCGACAAAGATGGTAATTAAGCACTCTTAGGGCCGCATTAAGTCTGTAGATATACGTCGTTCCCGCGTGGGTTGGACACCCTGATAGTATGTGTTCTAGGTACTCAGCGTGTGCATGACACGCTCTGCAACTATCACTGGGAACTTCTTGACATAAAATGCGCTCACGGTATGCTAAGGTGGAAATGACACCTTCCTGGCATGCGAAAATAAAACCCTCTGTACCTGAATTAAGCCCTGATGATTTGAGGAAAGCAAAACTTTTGCTCCTTCGACAAGGACTGTTTTTCTACATTTCTGTGAAAGTTTCCGTGCATTTTCTTGTCGAGTAGCTCTTGGTGAAAATTTTCAACCTCTGCTTTCTTCACTTTGGTTTTTAGAAGTGAAGCACCTAGATGAAGTAATGCACTTTCCTCACTTCTGATGTTAAAATTCAGGCCAAGGGTCTCGGCCGCTTGCTCCGCGGCTTTGTAAAGGAACGCTCCTTCGCCAATCATCTCGTTGTTCGTTGTCACACGATAATTTCTAGATGAGATAGTAAATCTAGTTTTCCAAAGAGGCATCAATCTCTCCATGCATCTCACTGTGTGTGGATGTACCTTCAAGCTTTCCAACAGACAGATGATAAGTTTATGAGAGGTTGAATCGAAAGCTTTCCGGTAGTCAATCCAGGCCATTGACAGGACGCGCTGATGGGCTGCAGCGTCTTTACAGACACACCTGTCAATTAGCAGGTTCTCTCGACAGCTTGCAACACCTTTTTTCGAGCCACGTTGTTCGTACATCTCTCGCCATACAGGCTCAATTCGTCGAACAATCCTGTTGTTGAGGAGAGCTGTAAAGATCTTATACAGCGTGTTCAAAGAAGTTATTGACCTGTAATTCTCTGGGTTGGGCAAGTTGCCTTTTTTTGGCAGGAGTATAGTGCGTCCTAACACCAGCCACTGCGGAATGGGCGTCTCCGACTTTAAATATGAGGTAAATATGCGGGCCAAATGTTGGTGTGTAAAAGTAAACTTCTTCCACCAAAAGTTCTTGATACAATCTGGTCCAGCAGCGGAAAATTTCTTCGTGCCTCTAAGTGCTTTTTTCACCTCTTCGGCAGTGATTGATGGACATTCCTCCTCAGATTTTATGAGGTTGTCGCAAAACTACTTGAAGCGGATGATATTGTCACTATCTTCTTTCAACACTAGTGTTTTCGGGATCTTGCACACCTCTCTCCAAAAACTCTCTACCTCCTTGGGCTTGGGTGGATTTTTGACAGAAACAGGTAGATCGCTGAAGAGGCGCGATGGGTCAGCGAGAAACTGTTGATCCTCCCTGATCCATCTCTCCCTCTTCTGTATTCTCCTCCTTGCGTCAGATAACAGCCGTATTTTGTCAACAATATGCTGCTTGATTGTCAGCAGCTTTGACTTGCTTAGTGTGTGATTCAAGATCCTTAGTTCTTGGGCGAACTTTCGAACCCTTTCCGTAAACGGTCTACCAGATGTTATGTAGTCAATCACACATTGAACACGGGACGCATTCTGTCTTGCGCATCCAATCTTCTTGTTCAGTTGATGCAAGCGTCTTTTGGTCTTTTGATCCATCGTTGGTTTCAGCCTTCGATTTGAATCAGCCAAAGTTCTCGCAGCACCATAAACTGAGCAATTGATGGTCCAGAGGTCGGACTCTTGCCAGATATCTCCACGAAGGAAGGCATCCATTTCAGCCAGATCTTGGGGCTTAGGAGGAAATTGCATGTTAACGTTCCTTCTAGTAATGAAATTGTGATCATCTCTCAGAAGGTGCCTGCTTTCTGCGGTTGGTCTCAATGTCGCTTTCTCATCTTCGTCTGCAGCTTGATAAAGCAGCGGTTGGGGAAGCGCTCCGCGTACATATCCATTTTCCCGGAGGTAGTCGGCTTGATATCGCAAAGACTGATGCGAAACGTGCTGAAGCTCTGGGTGTTTCTGGCACCACAGAGTGTGCATAGGCGCCATAAAGCCTCCGCGAACAGGGATAATGCTGGCATCGTAGCAGTCTAGCACGTCATCCCTGAGTCGATCCGTCCACTCAATGTGGGCGTTTCGCCGGTTCGTCGCTCATTTAAAATCGAATGAAAATTATGACTTTTGTATTCATTGGAAAGAAAAACTTAAAATGTTGGAAGGCCTCTCAATTAAAAAATATTTCGACGAAGAATCTGGGTAGACCCAAGTTTCACATTTTTCATAAACTGTTTTAATTTTTAATACACTACGCTTCAATTATATAAAATGATTTTAAAAGTAAATAAATGTTTATAAAGTAATTTCAATTTCCAAAATCAATATTTTGTTATTAAAAAAATAGCTCTGTTCCGATAAAAAGTTCGTTGATCGTCCGGCTGTTTAGGATTATTTAAAATCTATTCCAGATACATGGTATGGAAATTTTCATTTTTCTAAACTGAAAATTTACATAGTGGGCAGAACATAAAATTGTTTTTCTACTTTCACGTTCAAAAGACGTCATGAAGAATAAATAGAGATTTAATTCAAAACGATTATTATTTATCTGTATCCAAGTTTTAAAGTACAATTTGTAATAACACAATATTTCGTACAATTTACTTCTTCTGTCGAATAATATTTTTATTTTGTTAAGTCTTAGGTTCTTCAAGGTCCACTTTTATCCCAGCCGAGTTGAAAAGAGTTCATGGCTTCATTAAAGTATTTTTAACCAAAAACATATGTATTATTTTGACCAATTCAAATTTTTAAAAAGAGTGGTTTTGAAAGAGGACATTTTCTAGAAGAATTATAATTCTTATTTTATGTGGAACAGAGAATTTTCTATAAAAAAAATTTATAATTCAGATGTGGAACAAGGGATTTTCAAAAAGACTTATATTTCTGAAGTGAAAAAGAAAATTGTTAGGAAGAATTATCATTCCGCAATACTATACAATTTGTATAATGAAATTGGTCACACATGTCACCTTCAGAAAACTGTAGGTAACTGGAGTTTGAAAACGGAATAACTGAATTACGCTTTTACTATTTCTAATTAATTTCTACCATTAAAAATTCATAAATTTCATTTGTCTTTTCACAGAAATATCATCAGGTATGTGGCAAAACGCTGGGTCGAGTAGTCAACATCCAAATCAGCAAGGTAAGCATTGTACAAATAAAAATTTATAATAGAAGTTTTAATCAAGGGACAGTTTGAAACTATTAATAATCTCTTAAACTAGAAAATATTCCACACGCATGAAATATTGTTCCTAATCGTTCAGTAACATCTTCACTGATTTTTAAAAAAATATCTACTTCCTAATCTCTTCCGGCGTTCCTGAAAAGCTTTAGTAATCCCTAAAATTGTTTTCCGTTATTTGATATACAGTGTTCAAAAAAGATAAAAAATTATAAAATTCTATTTGAAAAATTGTAAACGATGAAATCGACAGGATCCTTTTTTTTACTGAAAAGAAATCTTCAGTTTTTTCTTCTACTAGCTTCAGTTTTAAAAATCAACATCCCAGGTAGAAAAAAATTTTACAAGAGAGTACAAGATTTCTACAACTGTAATTTTCTGTTGAAACATGAACCCTCTAAAAGGGTTTTGAAGAGGGGAATCGCTTTCGAACAATATTATAAGGTTTATGCAGAGAGGTTTCATTTCCGACCAACTCAGACTAACCCAATCAAAAGATTTTTTAAATACGAAAAGAAAAACAAAATTTTGCAGTTTTCTTGAAAACGGTTTTCAACATATGAGAAAAATTAGATCTTGTTTTTTACGAGTCGACGATAATTTTTCATCCAATTTCGGTAATCTAGACACGACTATATCTGAAGGTCTTATGAGCAATAAATCTTGCAGATATGAAAAATTTTAAGATGTAAGATGAACGACTTTCGTCATTCCACACTTTTTTAAATAACAGGTAAATCTTTCTAGTCATGTAGGTATTGGTTAGTATACATCTGAAAATATTATCAAAATTTACCAGTTAATTTCTATCAAAATTTTCAAGAATTAGTTTACAATTCTCTATTGCTGCATCGATATTGAAGAAATGAATATCATTCTATTCCTTGCCTTTCTGGGTTTCATTGTTTTAAGCAGTACATGTAACATAATATACGTATTATTAAAATTGAGGCAGCATCTAATATTTCGAAATTTTCAATAAGATTAGCCGACCAAGTAGCTAATATTGTGGAATTTTTCGTATTTATATTATTACTAATACTATTCATTCAGGGAAGACAACTCTATGGAAAATGATAGGTCTCAATCTTGATAAATTTGTATATATTCGGGAAATTTTGCGACGAATCCGCCTATGTTGAAGTTATTTTAATAAAACAGTCAAGAAATATTCAGCTTCGAATCAAGAGCAAATCCTACTAATTGCTTGGTGATAACCTATAAATTTATTTGAAGCTATATATATGCTATATTTTAATTAAAAGAATGTGGCACAAATACAAGACGTGGTAAATGGAAAAGTCAAAAAAACGAGATTGTTTATAGTTTTCAAGTTTATTCAAACGATAAGAAGACAATGTTGTGAAAATTCTAAAAATAGGAAGGCTACGTTAAAGTGAAAAGATTAGAATCATTTACACATTCAATTTATTTAACTTTACTTTCTGACAAACGAGCGCGTTTGTGCATCATTTTCAAGAAACAAGAAGAAGGGCATATATTGCGAAACTTTTAGGTATAATGTGTCATCTCCACAAAAATCACTTATTTACAAGTTATTGTCTCTGAATGGAAATATTCCATTTGTTCAAACATTCAATCTTTTTTACATTCCTTTTATTCAAATAAACTTCTGATTTTTACATTCTCATCATAATGAGAAGGTGTCGATTTTATGTGAAAAATGACTTTCGTGGATTCCATCAAATGTCGACATTTTCTGAACATAGTCAAAAAAAAACACCTTTTTCATTAATCGTGTACTTCATTATTAAATGAATTAGTAAAATCTTAACTACCTCAGACCTTCTTTGAGATTCCTAGATTTTGTAATATCTTGCATCATTCATTCGAAAATCCAAAAAATTATATTTTTCAACAAACAAAATTTTCCCGACCTAAAAAAGGGTTTTACCCACTATAGGCTAATAAGATGCCTTCCTTGAATGAGGAAAAACTTCTGAAAAATGGTGTCAAACACAAGAAAGGTCGCGTTTTCTTTGAAATTTTCTTTTCCTGTTTTCAAAATTCAAAGAAAACGATATAGAAGATTTTCTGCAAAACACCACCAATTTTTATTTTTTGCGATTTTTGTACAAATTTCTGGTAATATAAGGCAGAAATCCTATCAGTTTTATGCGGGCTAAACCATTTTTGGGACCAAAAGAATCTTTCTTTCCCGAAAATATAATTCTTGCATTTTTTTTTGTAAACGATACAAGATTTCACAAAAGAGCCAGAGAAATTTTTTGTAAAACTTTCCTAGATGTACAGACTTATATCTTGAATTATTTTTGTATCATTAGTGGTTTCCGAGAGAAAGGCAGAAGTTCGATTTTATAAAAAAAAATTCTTCTGACCACAAAAATCACTATTATAAGATAAAATAAATGTCCACTCCCGAACCGAACTGTTGTTGAATTGAAGCCAAAAAAGTTTGCTCACAAAAAGTTATCCAGGTTCGAGGAAATGGATGTGGAAATTGATAATCTCAAACTGATAATAACCGAAAATTGAACCAGGCTTGACTGCGGATTGCGATAAAAATTTTAATTTTTAATTGAAAAATGATATAAACTCACACTACCCAGATATTCAGCTTCTGAATACGGGTAAATAAACTTTGACGTAAAAACTTTAGCCAATTTCGAAAAAATCGACCGAGAATTTTGAGACTAAAATGTCATGGGGTTTCAAAATCGTTTTGGATAGTGATTAAAAAAAAATTTTTAATTTTTTGCAAAAATGAAAACTTTCTCCAGAGATATAGGGATGCTAAATGAGAACAACAAATGTTTTTTTTAAGATTTTTAAGAATTTTTAATATTTATATTTTTTATATTCATTTCATTTATTTTTTTATTTTTATATACGAAACAAGTATATATTTTATAAATATAAATAAACTGATATATACAATTTTTTTTAGATAGTTGAATTTTCAACAAAATAATTAAATTTTCAATCAAATAAATGGATTCTTAACGAAGTATAGTTTATTTCTGAATTTTTAATCTAAAAGGACGAAGCTTCAACGCAACAGTTAAATTTTCGAATAAAAAAGATGACTACCAAATAGTTGAATTTTAATCCGACGAAGATGAATTTTCAACAAGAATGTCATTTTTAATCAAGAGAGATAAATTTTTAACAAAATCGTTAAAGTTTCACACAAAAAAACATAGGTGTTCAACCAAAAATGCAATAATTGCATTTTCAATTCAAAAAATGAATTTTCAAACAAAACAAAAAAAAAATTTCAACTGACTGAATTCAACTAAAAATCACGAATTTTTCACAAAATAGTTGAATCCTCAACCAAAATGATGATTTTTCAGAAAAGGAGATTAATTTTCTGCTTAAAAAAACCGGATTTTCAACAAAATATAGAAATTTTCCACAAAACTGTTGAATTTTCCACCTAAAACTAAATACTTGAATTTTCTACCAAAATAGTTCAATTTTCAACGGAACAGTTGAGTTTTCAACTAAAAAGGATAACTTTTTTTAACAACAAATGGAATAATTATATTCTCTGTTCAAAAAATTAATTTTCATCAAAAAAAGCTAATTTTCTACCAGTTGAAGTGAACTGAAAAAGACGCATTTTTAACAAAAAAGCTGAATCAGTAAAAAGATGAATTTTCAAAAAAGAAGATTGACTTATCCGCAAAAAAAACAACAACAAATTTTCAATCGAATAGATTAATTTTTCACAAGACAGTTGAATTTTTCATCCGGGACTATGAATTTTCAACAGAAAAGTTAATTTTATACGAAGTAGTCAATTTTTCAAATGAATGGTTTAATTTTCAACCAGATAGTTTAATTTGCTACTAAAACAGTTGCATTTTCAACCAAAAAGATGAATTTTCAACTATTTAATTTAATTTTCCATTAAATTGTTTAATTTTCAAGCCAAAAAGTCGAATTTTCAGCAAAATAGCTGAATCCTCAACAAAAAAAAAGTATTTTCAACCAAATAGTTGAATTTTTCAATTCAAATGATCAATCTTTAATCAAAAATATTGATTTTTAACCAAAAATGGAAGAGTTATATTTTCATTTGAAACAAAAACTGGTTACATTTTCAACCCGAAAGATGAGTTTTCAACTAAAATGATGAATCTTCACAAAATAAAATTGATTTTTAACAAAGGGTTGAATTTTTAACTAAAAAAGATCAATTTTTAACCACAAATTAAATAATTAAATTTTCAGTTAAAGAAAACTTAATTTTCAATCAGAAAGAAATGAACTTTGAACGAAATAGCTAGTTGAATTTTTGACAAAAAATATGAGTTTTTAACAAAATAGTTGCATTTTCAACAAAATAATTGAATTTCCAACCAAATAGCAGAATTCTTAATCAAAACAGAAACTTAAACAAAAAATCGAGAAAATAGGAAAATTTCTTGAGAACATGAGACAAAACAGATATTCTTTTAAAATGAGAAAAGCGATGAATATGGAAAAGGGTGTCAAGTCTTAAATATGAAAGTGATTTTCAAACTTATTTATAGTCTAAGAGCCAGCGATACTGCACCTTGCGTCATCGCGGATATTGATAAAAAAATTAGGAATAATAGTTTGCATGTAGGGTAATAACGAACCGCCATGCTGACCAAGCCAACCCACGTACCTTAATTAATTATTATTGGTCAACATGATACCGGGTTCGAAAATTTTCAAGGCACACATATTTATTCGTGTTGTGGTGTCTCAGGTCTACATTTAAAAAAAAAAAATTTAATATCCGTAATGACGCAATTTCAATTACGAAACTGACCCTTTGCGCCCGGTCAACAGGAGTTGGGCACCGATTAAGGGCAGGCACACATATATTTCCAATAAGTGCTCGATGCCGCCAATCATGCGATTTAGTTTTTTTTTGATTCCGCGATCATGCTAATTTTGATGAAAAATTAATTTTTCATCAATCAATTAAGGTACGTGGGTTAGCATGGCGGTTCGTTATTATCCTACATGCAAACTATCATTCCTAATTTTTTCATCAATTTCCGTGATGACACAAGGTCCAGTGTCGCTGGCTCTCCTACTATTAGTTATTATTGAACTGATGTACCGTTGCAAGGACATTTTTCGCAAAAGGCGCAAAATTTTTAAAAATTCATCACCAAGAAAAGTACTAAACGTTATCCAGGTTCGTAACTTTACTTCCGCTGGACCCCCCCCTCCCCCCGCCCTAGCATGTTACCAACCGCAATTTTTGGTGTGCCCCCCCCCCCTCGAATTGGTAACGTAGTTTATGGACGATCCCTAACTGCGAATGATTTTACTGCATCTATAATTGAAAATTTACTTACAAAAATACTTTTTACTCTGCTTTCTATATGTTAAAATAGTATTTTTAATTAATTTTCATAAACAAATTTAGTAATATTATGCACGTATAATGTGCAAAAAGTATTTAAGGATCATTTAAAAAAATGTGATTGAGCAATAAACAAAATTTATGATATTAGTTAATGAGTTTTCAAATCCGGCAAAATAGTAGCTTCTGGAATTTCCCAAACTAAATTATTGCGCCATTAAATTGAAGCTACTGCAGTTGATTTCATGAAATATAATGAAAAATTTACCATGAAATTTCTTTATTTGCTTTAAAATGATCGCAAAACTGATCAATAATTACTTTTTCTGTAAACTTCTCCAGGGTAGAAAAAATTAATAAATCTCTTTTCCTTCCTGATGAACTAGGTGCAATGATAAGTGGAAACGAAGGTCATCGATCAGCCAAACATATTATTTTATCTCCAAACAGCCTTCTTTCTGTGATGATTCAAGACGCCCAACATATTCAGCGTGGACAACTACGTGTCGCTAAATATAGACCTAAATGGCTGGATGAATCGGAAGCACCTGATGTAGCAGATCGCGTTTATATATCACCACCTTTTATGCATCCACTTAAAGAAGATTTCCTTTCAACTCTCGAACCTCTCATTGGCGTCCCGTTTAAAAAACATGAACCATCCCACTGTTTCATAAGAGAGGGAGAACATCTTTATCATGCATCTCTGACACGTGAACCTTCGCCGGATTTCCAGGATGAAGTTATGATCCAAATACGCCTTCCAAATCCACGTAATGGGAATCGCCTTGAAATTTTCCGCGGGTTTCTACAGTTTTGGCCTATAGTCCTCAAATTCCCTGACTGGGCTTAAACAGGAAGCTGGTTGATTAAAACAGAACCATATAACTTCTAGTTATAACACAAAACATTAATATTAATATTATGTACTATTTTGCTTTTCAAATGGAAAAACACAGTAAGGCACATTCGGATCAGCAAATTGCTTTCATGGAGTTGCCTGGCTAGCTATTTTCATTGAACAGCGGTATTGTCAAATAAAAATATTATTGTCTGCAAATGACGCTTGCTTTATTTGATTTTAATCTCCTTATGGTTTTATGCATGGGTGAAAATACAATATTTGATCATATCGTGTCCCTTGAATATTGCATACTTGTGTTTCTCTGCTGGAAGTCGAATGATTGAAAAAGACAGAAATTGAGGAATAGGAAAAGATAGAAATATTCCATCTCTCATTGGCTCACTTTGCATTCCTGAAAAGCCATCTTTTCCTATTCCCAATCTCAATAATCTTCTATCTCGTTCTCCACATTTCGTGACCGAAGACTCTTATCTTTTTCTATCCTTAGTCTATAATCTATCTATTATTATTACTTTGACGTTGACCACGTGCCAAAAAGACAACGTGACATCCATGCTTATGTACATATACACTTAAATTTCATTTCCATACCTTAGTCGACAACTGTGCCGGACTTTGCAGAACGGTTTACCGGGCCTCTACTCACAGTCCCGAAGACTGATTTCACTTGTTGTTTTTGAATGATATAGAAAAGAGAGGATAGAAAAAGATAAACAAGAATTTCAATATTGACAGAGAGATAAAAAAAGGTTGACAATGGATAGGATGAGATAGTGAAGAGGGTGTTGAAGAAGATAGACGTTGATAGATGTAATATAGGATGAGATAGAGAAGAGAAAATTGAAAAAGATACACGTGAATTTAGATTGACGAAGAGATAGAAAAAGATATACGTTGATACATGTAGTATAAAATGAGATAGAGAAGAGGAGATTCAAAAAGATAGAAGGAAATTTATATTCACAGAGATAGTAAAAGATTGACATGAATAGATAAACTATAGGATGAGATAGAAAAGACGGAATAAAAAAGAAAGTCGTTGAGAGATGTAGTTTAGGATAAGATCGATAAGAGGAAATTGAAAAAGATGGACATGAATTTAGATTCACAAAGAGATGGAAAAATATAGACTTTAATAGATGTAGTATAGCATAAGATAGAGAAGAGGAGATTAAAAAAAATAGAAGGAAATTTATATTAACAGAGATAGAAAAAGATTGACATGAACAGATAAAGTATGGGATGAGATAGAGAAGAGGGGATTGAAAGAGATAGACGTTGATCGACGTAGTATAGGATGAGATAGAGAAGAGGAAATTGAAAAAGATAGACGTGAATTTAGATTGAGAAAGGGATGGAAAAAGATAGACGTTGATAGATGTTGCGACAGGGTAAATTTTGACTTACCTGTCACTTAAATTTTGAACTCTCGATTCATGGGGTTTAAAAATAAAGCTTTTGAATAAATCCATCGACCAAGAGCGAAAGTCACCTCGGCCAAGAGCGTTCATCAAAAATTGTAGTTCTTAATCATTCAGCTTCCGATATTTGTATGCTTCCATGCAATTTAAGCTCCATCTATAAAATCGAGCTCTACAACAACACCATGGTAGTCAGAGAGGGATCGTCACATCAGAGGTTCACCAGTACTCCTTAACGCACCCTGGGTTGAGAATTAGACGCCAAACACGGTCCGACCTCTCCACTTCCGATCTCAAACCAACGTGTCGGGCACCTTCATCCTTACTTGGTTCTACTTCCGGTCGCCATCTTTGGAAATTCTCTCTCTCGTATCATCTCTCCGTAATGCGAGCTATGGCTTATTGGCAACTACATGGCAACCAGGGCTAGCCATTGCCACGTTAAAGTGATGGTCAGGGTTGTGGAATAGAACTCTACCGGCCCAATACCATCACCACGATACCGGTTGCTAACCAAAAATACACCGGGTTAACTGGATGTTCGCGCTGAACTACCAGCTTACCATCGTGCAAACATTATGCACTATGACCGACACCGCACAAACATGGCTGACCACACTCTGCCACCCTTGAACTCGGCCTCGAGAACCATGGCCAGAAAACCTAGCGACGCCATATTGTCACCAGTAAATTTAATAAATTGGTCCGAAAATGTGAAGAGAGAGAGTGGTCTAGTCGATTTTTGGATGGATTATCGAGAAGGTTTCAACAACGGAGAATCGACAGATGCAGACAATTACCGAGAAAACTCATAACGTATAAAATTGTAAACTCGGAAAATCTACGTATTGTACAGGGAGCCTAAGGCTTAGTCAGGGACGGGACTTCACGGAGCCTACCATTACATGTGAATTGTGCCTAAGATCAATGGAATGCTCCGTGGAGCCAAGCCCCGTAACATTAGAAATGTGCTTTGTAAATTGTGCGCATGCGTGCCCAGGTTGGCGTAACACGTTGGCGTAACGCAACATACGTTAGACTTCAAGTCATACCTGCAGGGCACAGAATAGCAGATAGGAATCTTGTACATAGTTATATCAAGCTTAATTCGAGTTTTAACCTTCAACGTATTTGAACTTTCCCGCACCAAAGTGAAGCTCGGTAAAAGTTACCAAGTTTCGTGAAACTTTCACACCGTTAAAGTTTCAAGAAGCTACACGATCTACGTTTAATTAAGAAATATTATGCGCCGATTAAGTGCTTTACTGGTATATTATGATACCAGATAGATTTAGGTATGTTTAGTTCATAGCCCCTCTACTAGGCGCGCTGTAGTCTGAAGCTCGGTAAACTTCAATGCCGATGTAAATTTTAAGATTTAGCGTAGAATATCGTGATTTTAATTATATCGATTATATTTATGTTAATGCTTTCGCGGATATTGTCACGGAAAGCAGTCACACCTTTACTCGACGATCAATTTTTAGTCCTTAGTTCCACAGGTAGTTGCGCTGATTTAAGGTTTGTAAACACGTCGTCAGGCGAGCACCCTTCGAGTTCGCGGTCGTGGTGCGTCGCATGAAATCTGTCACTTTCGTTCTTGGTCTTCGACTGGCGACGCATGCCACGTTTTGTGCATTATCCTAATTGGAATTCTTCTTCTGAACATAATTGTATCCGCGTTTTTTTTTATTTGTCTCATGGATGTTTCTCCGACCTGTTGAATTTATTTGAACTGGACTTTCTTGGAACTCATGGGATATATGTGAAATCGATTTTTGGAACGGATTGGCTATATTCGATCCTGAGACTGGAAAATGTCAAAGGTAAATCCCTTTCTTTATTTCGGCAAGCGACGCAACGGTGGATATGGATTTTGCCCTGACCCGGTCCTTTGCCTGGCTTGCCCTCGCTAAGAGTGCTCTTTAAATTTCTTTATTGCGTAATGGAATTTGATTCAGTGTGTAGGGTTCTGCGTTAAGATTCCTTGTGCTCGCTCCGAAATGAAATGGCCTTCGTGCACAGGATATTGGCTATCGACTACGTGGTCGCAATAGGTTATTTCAATCGTTGATAGTTTCCGAGTAGATTCAGCGCGTTTTCCTAACCTAAACTAGTTTTCCGAGACGTTTTGATCCTAATATTTCGTAAAATTGTCGGGAAAGTTTAAGATGGAGTTGAAAACCTTTTCTCAGTTAAATTGCTCCTAATAAATATCAAGTGTTAAATAATCCTTTACAGCAATCGGTCTTTGTGATTCTAAGAACCACCCTTGAGATTCCTTGCTCCCTTTAGCTTTTTTTTTAGGTTTCAGGTTTTCTTCCTTTTGGTAACCGTTCAATAAAATAATTTTCTATTTATTAAAAAATTGTCCGGGTCACCAATCGCTATTCTCATCGCTGCACGGGCCTGGCTGGCGCCCAGAACTATACGATTTAGAGCTATACCCAGGCATACACGTATATAGATACGTATATGCATGTGTATATTTCACAGAGAAGTCGCCATTCGACAGGTGGTCAATAAACCACGCTCGCAATGACGCCTCATGTTGGGCGCCATTGTGATGGATGGTTTATTGACTCCAAACGAATGGCGATTACCTCTAGAAGAGTATACACATACATATACGTATTTATATACGTATATGCATGGGTATACGTATATCAGTATGTCGATAACCTGGAATGGAGAAAGTAAGGATAGCATGAGGGTCGGTATGACAGGGGTGGTTCTTCAAATCACAACGGCCATGTTAAGTGTAAAAGAGACCAACAATATGTGATTTTATTTGTAACGAATCATCAAAATAGGAGGGTTGAACATTAGCGGAAACTAAGAAACATTAATACGCGAAATCCTACTAAGAACCCTCGGAAAATTAAGGATTAATGGCAGAAAAAAAGAATGACTCGAGTGCAACCACGTGGTCCATGGCACGAAATCCCGAACATGTGACCATTATATTAAACCGCAGGAAGCACACGAAGGAACTCTACCGCGAAACCTGTACAACTAATCATACCGAAACCCGCGCGCTGATTCGATTCATAATTAATATTTACATGATACCGCAAATGAAAAAGCGCTCAAGGAAGGCCAAGCCAGGCAATGGTTAGGTCCGAGTAAAATCCAGAGGATTTAAAACTCGGGATCCGACATTGCGTCGCTTGCCGTAATAAAAAGGAGGGTTACCTCAGACATCCTTGCTCGAAGAATTCCTTATACAATTTTTATTCCAGTAAAACAATCAATGGTCCGACAAATAATTCAAATCTCCAAGTCCAAGAGGTCTGCTGGATAGTTTTCTTTTTACATAAATTTCCTCGGGAGGCAAGACACGTGGTTCTACCGTTCGACCAAGACCGAAAGTGACAAATTAATGCGACGCACCAAGACCGTGAACTCGAAGGGGTGCTCGCATGAAGGCGCGTTCACATATATTAAGTCACTGCGCAACTACGGGGCAAGTTATGAACTAAAAATGACCGTTGACTAACGGTGTATCTGATTTCCGTGACAATATTCGCGAAAATATCAACATAAATCTAATAGGTATAATTGAGACCACGATATTCTACGCTAAATCCTAAAACTTACATCGGAAATCGACGTTTACCGAGTTTCAGCCTACAGCGCGCCCAGTAGAGGGACTGTGAACGAAACAGATACTAACTGAAACTAAGAACTATTTTTCACAACAACTACATAGGCGTAATAAGATTCTCGTATCCATATAAATCTAAGTCTAAATCCATATCATAAGCTTAATGAACTTGAGCGGAACCAAAGTTTAGGGAGGCTTGGAATGTTTCCAAACTTCTCGAGCTTCGAAAATTAGGGCGGTAAATTCAAAATTATAACGGAATTAAATGTGAAGTATTACCCAAACATTTCATGGTATCTTCTGTCCTTCACAACCATTATTTAACCAACTATAAAAACAAATCACGAACTAATAGTTAGTAACAAGTGATTTTACTCAGTTTTTACCGAATAATATTTTGATTTAGGTCAAAGAAAATAAATAAATAAAAGGATACATTTTTCCACATAAGACTCCTGCTGGAGGAGATTGAGACTCATTCTGAACGTCTTCGTTCCGCTAAATGTGACAACCGACCTAACCGCGACCAGACGGGAGCGCGCAGGCGCATGAAAAATCTGTCATTGGTGCGTTGAACAATTAATCGCAACTATATATATATATATATTTTTTCGGTTTCGATTCCTTTGGAATAGAACCGAAGGGCCTATGATAAAGCCACCGAACGCGTCCTCGGGTTGCGGATAGAGGGTTCCTGTACCAAGGGTTTCTGCTGAATATGGTTACAATAATTAATAAGCAGTCGCGGACAATTGTCCAGGGATGGTCCCGAAGGAATAACTCCTAAGCGAAGGCGTAACAACCGTGCCGAAAGCTGAATGGCACCTGGGTAAGGTGTCTCAAACGGTGACTCTGGGATACCTGGCGACCTCTCAGAGTATCAGCCTTATCCTTGCACGCGGGGCTCTACAAGGACGGACTAACCCTTTCCCTAGCTGCTCGTGGGAACAACAATGAAACCACCAAAACACCAAAATGTTGTAGATGCGGTTCAAGACAATCGAATGCGCAGAGCACCCGACAATAGGTCGGCAAACAATGCCGATCAGACTAGAGTTCGGGGTGCTGAAAATAATTTAGATGGAAACACGACGACGAACCGGCGAAACGCCCACATTGAGTGGACGGATCGACTCAGGGATGACGTGCTAGACTGCTA
Source organism: Andricus curvator (assembly GCA_932195095.1). Taxonomy (NCBI): domain Eukaryota; kingdom Metazoa; phylum Arthropoda; class Insecta; order Hymenoptera; family Cynipidae; genus Andricus; species Andricus curvator. The sequence continues at coordinate 51,757 of CAKNYM010031200.1, forward strand.
CGATTCCAGCATTATCCCTGTTCGCGGAGGCTTTATGGCGCGTATGCACACTCTGTGGTGCCAGAAACACCCAGAGCTTCAGCACGTTTCGCATCAATCTTTGCGAAATCAAGCCGACTACCTCCGGAAAAATGGATATGTACGCGGAGCGCTTCCCCAACCGCTGCTTTATGAAGCTGCAGACGGAGATGAGGAAGCGACATTGAGACCAACGGCAGAAAGCAGGCACCTTCTGAGAGATGATCGCAATTTCATTACTAGAAGGAACATTAACATGTAAGTTCCTCCTAAGCCCCAAGATCTGGCTGAAATGGATGCCATCCTTCGTGGAGATATCTCGCAAGAGTCCGACCTCTGGACCATCAATTGCTCAGTTTATGGTGCTGCGAGAACTTTGGCTGATACAACTCGAAGGCTGAAACCAACGATGGATCAAAAGACCAAAAGACGCTTGTATCAACTGAACAAGAAGATTGGATGGGCAAGACAGAATGCGTCCCGTGTTCAATGTGTGATTGACTACATAACATCTGGTAGACCGTTTACGGATAGGGTTCGAAAGTTCGCCCAAGAACTAAGGATCTTGAATCACACACTAAACAAGTCCAAGCTGCTGACAATCAAGCAGCATATTGTTGACAAAATACGGCTGTTATCTGACGCAAGGAGGAGAATACAGAAGAGGGAGAGATGGATCAGGGAGAATCAATAGTTTCTCGCTGACCCATCGCGCCTCTTCAGCGATCAACCTGTTTCTGTAAAAAATCCACCCAAACCCAAGGAGGTGGAGACTTTTTGGAGAGAGGTGTACAAGATCCCGAAAACGCTAGAGTTGAAAGAAGATACTGAAAATATCATCCGCTTCAAGGAGTTTTGCGACAACCTCATAAAATCTGAGGAGGAATGTCCATCAATCACTGCCGAAGAGGTGAAAAAAGCACTTAGAGGCACGAAGAACTTTTCCGCTGCTGGACCAGATTGTATCAAGAACTTTTGGTGGAAGAAGTTTACTTTTACACACCAACATTTGGCCCGCATATTCACCTCATATTTAAAGTCGGAGACGCCCATTCCGCAGTGGCTGGTGTTAGGACGCACTATACTCCTGCCAAAAAAAGGCAACTTGTCCAACCCAGAGAATTACAGGCCAATAACTTGTTTGAACACGCTGTATAAAATCTTTACAGCTGTCCTCAACAACAGGATTGTTCCACGAATTGAGCCTGTATGGCGAGAGATGTACGAACAACGTGGCTCGACAAAAGGTGTAGCAGGCTGTCGAGAGAACCTGCTAATTGACAGGTGTGTCTGTAAAGACGCTGCAGCCCATCAGCGCGTCCTGTCAATGGCCTGGATTGACTACCGGAAAGCTTTCGATTCAACCTCTCATAGACTTATCATCTGTCTGTTGGAAAGCTTGAAGGTACATCCACACATAGTGAGATGCATAGAGAGATTGATGCCTCTTTGGAAAACTAGATTTACTATCTCATCTGGAAATTATCGTGTGACAACGAACAACGTCACCTTCCAGAGGGGCGTCTTTCAAGGTGATACCATGAGCCCTTTGCTTTTTTGCATCACACTTTTGCCTCTATCTCTCGCACTACGAAATTCTCCTGGATACCTCTGTGGCGACACTAATCAGCGCGAGCATAAGGTCACTCATGTATTTTATATGGATGACCTTAAGATCTATGCCTCTGGTAGAAGCAAACTTCAAACTGCTATCAATATTGTCAAGAACTACACAGCAGAGATTGGGATGGACTTTGGCTTGGATAAGTGTGCCAAAATTTATCTGAAGCAAGGAAAGATTACTGGCGTTCCCAAGGACCCTGAGCTTGTGGATATAAGTGTTATCAGACATCTTAATACTGGAGAGACCTATACATACCTGGGCGTGCCTCAAAACCGCATTCAGGACGTAGCATCAGTGAAGGAGTCTCTCCGAAGCAGATACAAGCATCTTCTTCGACAGATTTGGTTTTCCAATCTGTCGGCGTTGAACAAGGTATCTGCGACTAACATGCTTGCCGTCCCGGTTCTATTCTACTCGTTTGGGGTAGTTCAATGGACGAAGAACGAGCTTAAGGCCCTTGATGTCATTACACGTAAGATCATGCATATGCATAAAAGCTTGCATATCAATTCGTCAGTTCCGCGATTATATATTTCACGCCGTCAAGGTGGACGCGGACTTCTGAATCTCCAGTGTCTTCATAACCGGATTGTTTTAAGTACAGCTTACATCGTTGCGAATGGCAGAGATCCTCTCCTAAAGATGGTCAGGAACCACGAGATGATTGGCGAAGGAGCGTTCCTTTACAAAGCCGCGGAGCAAGCGGCCGAGACCCTTGGCCTGAATTTTAACATCAGAAGTGAGGAAAGTGCATTACTTCATCTAGATGCTTCACTTCTAAAAACCAAAGTGAAGAAAGCAGAGGTTGAAAATTTTCACCAAGAGCTACTCGACAAGAAAATGCACGGAAACTTTCACAGAAATGTAGAAAAAAAGTCCTTGTCGAAGGAGCAAACTTTTGCTTTCCTCAAATCATCAGGGCTTAATTCAAGTACAGAGGGTTTTATTTTCGCATGCCAGGACGGTGTCATTTCCACCTTAGCATACCGTGAGCGCATTTTATGTCAAGAAGTTCCCAGTGATAGGTGCAGAGCGTGTCATGCACACGCTGAGTACCTAGAACACATACTATCAGGGTGTCCAACCCACGCGGGAACGACGTATATCTACAGACATAATGCGGCCCTAAGAGTGCTTTATTACCATCTTTGTCGCTGTTACGGTGTTGGCCGCGACCCTGCCCTCCCGAACGCTCCAAGGGAGATAGAGTCGATTGTCCGAAACGAGAAGTGCCAAATTTTCTGGAACTACGATTTTCGGGCAGCAGTCTCCGTTGCGCACTCGAGGCCTGACATTGTTCTCCAAGACTTCGAGAAACGAACCATATTCGTGATCGAATTCTCAGCTCCGTCCGAATACAACATCAATGCAAAGGAGAAAGAAAAAGAGGAGAGGTAGCAAGACCTTAAAAGAGAGCTACAACGACTGTACCCAAAATATTCGGTACAAGTAATTGTGCTTGTGATAGGTGCTCTCGGAGGTGCGAAACTATCACTCGTTCGTAACCTTAAAGCCATACACTCGTGCCAAAAATATGCCAAGGCACTTGCGAGATGGATGCAGAAAGCTGTCATCCTTGGGTCGCTTCGTTTCCTCAAGACACACGAGGGTTTCGCCGGCCTGTCGTTGTGATTTTGTCGTTGCCTATGACCACCCATCTCACGGTTGTGAGACGTGGCCATAGGTTTGATTTACCGCGGTGCTACTGGGGGCTATTGACATTTTGTTGGATGGCAGTTGCTCTTAGTGGGACCCTGCGGTGGTTGTTTAACTTTTTTTTTCAAATTATATATATATATATATAAATATATATATATACAAGTATGGGTGTAATTAAGAAAATAACATTCCTAGTTAAATCTAAATTTTTACGACGGTGCATGGTTACCGAGTTTTACAATTTACGTGATTTGATTTTCGGTAATAGGTCTTCCATGATGGCTGCGTTCCATGGTTGTTAGATTCTTTCGATAGTCCGTTCGACGATCAATGAGCTCACATTCATCAAGTTTCCGATCATTTTATTACAGTTTGAGGATCGTGACGTCACATGTCCTGGTAATATAGCGCTTAACTGGGGTCCCTGGTTACTGACAAGTTCGAGTTCAGTGAAGCCAGAGTCAAGGTTGATTGTGTGACGTCATGCCTCCGTGACATGGCGATCAGAGGATAGTAGAAAATGGCGGCGTCTTGTGGGAATCTGATTGGCCCCGGGTTGACTCCGAACAGGAACCGGTAGTCATGGTGATAGGCAAGGTACTGGCGGTTGTTATTCATTAACCAAAAGTAACTATTCCAGCGTGTCAGAAACCCTGGCAATCCTTTGACGTGGCGACTCAGCCCTGGTTGCCATGGAGTCGTTAATGGTGAGTTTGTCGTGACGTCACGCCTCGATGACATGGCGCTGAAAGACCAATGGAAGATGGCGGCCAGGTACGATGTTAGCTAGGCAGGGTGTTCGAGGGCCGCTATTTTGGATTGAAATCGGTTACCATGGAGACGTGGGAAAATTGGACTGTGGTTGGTGATAGATACTTCATCCAGGGTACTTTAGTAACTCCTGGTATACATCTGATGCGACGACCCGTCCCTAGCAAGGAATAAATAATCTAAATGAACAATTTTTAGTGAGTGCCCTGGTCGTGGTGTGACTTTCGCTCTTGGTCTCGTTTGTATTTCCGCCCTCAATGGAATTTATGTGAAGTGACAGGTATGTGAAATTTACCCTGTCACAACTCCCCCATGCTTAAATGGAAGCTCAAGGTTTTCCCTTCATAAATCGGCAAGCGAAATCCAACCCAGATTTGCCACAGGACCAAGAGCCTCGGTCGACCCCTCCAAGAGCACTCATCATAACTCAATTAGCAAGATTACAACAGGGATAATAGTGAAATCAGAAGCCACAACCACAAAAGAATAAAATAGAATTAAATCAATTTAGGAGAATCATGAGACATAAGGTAAGCGTAAGGGTGGTTAGGGGATGTTAGGCAGAGGCTGTGAAGTAATAACGACCGGGATTATTTTGTACTGTTGTCCGGAGATTTTAGTGGATTAGTTTTTAAAAAGGACAAAAAGGCTCTTGGGAAGGGAATTAGGGTTCTAAGGTAGACTTTTGGGCGAATGATACAAGGTTTATTCGTAAAGGTTACAGAGACGTTGCGACTCGGAGTCTGGACTAATAATGTCTCCATATTCATAAGCCATGAGTCTTGTATAGGCTTTCGTTATCTTTTATAGATGCTGAGTTGACATCTCCTTCCTCCGGGAAGACTGGTTCCTACCAGTCAAAAATCTGGTATTTTGTTCCTCATGGGGCTCCCTGATTGTTCGGTGGGCACCATGTATGCTGCGTGGGCTGATGTCCCAGATGGTTGGTGGTAAATGACTGTGTGGTCCCGAGTTTTTTAGATCGTTTTCCACAGGGTGTCGATAGACAGAGTCTGCGTTTTACATGACGTAGCCCGCATTTCCAAAGGCCGGCAAATATGAGGACGGCAAGGCTGGTGTACCCTAGACGTTCCAATGTAGTTGCTTCTGCTTGCCACCATGAATGTTGCCTTCTGGATTGGAGGAGATCTTCATAGCCTGATTTGACTTCTGTCAGGGTGGCAGCTGCTTTTCTGAGCTGAGAGAGATCAATTTGTGTACTATGGAATATAGGTAGATTTACTTCTGAGTCGTTCACGAAGGAAGCCGTTATAGCTGAGAAGTTGAAAGATATTTGATTTTTTGTGACAGGGTGTCCTTTGGAGTAGTGGGCCCTTACAGTGGTCGTTTAACGTGAGTATTGTTGGATTTCTGATTGGTATGGTTGCGTCTATTGCTTGAGGGCAGCGAATTGTTATCCTTTCCTCATTGACGGGGAGGATATACCATTGGTATCTATTAGCGAATCTGTATACATAGGTATTTTGTAGCTTTAAGTATTTCTCCTCGCATTTCTTTCCTTTCTTTAATACGAGCCAGCCTAGGCATGTATGTTCCTCTGACGTCTTTTTTATGGAGCTTTTAATTCTGCAGAAGTGATCTTCTTCGGACATATTGCAGTCGCCGGTGCTGACATACGTGTACTGGCTTTTATCCTGCATTAGGGCTATTGTTCCTTCATAT
>CAKNYM010031204.1:0-25516 GCA_932195095.1 Andricus curvator
GAAAGGCATTGTATGGCATTCAAGTGGGTGGCTCGGCGAAACGCATTGAATAGTGGATTATATGGCATTGAAAAAATTGTACACTTCAATGCCTATAAATCAACACAAATTCCGTTTTTGTCCGAATGTTGATTTAACGGCATTCGAATGTATTGATTGTATTCGATATATCCGGTCGGAAAAAGCATTAAATGGCATTAAACTTATTTGGTAATTCAACAGCATTGAACGGCATTAGTTACATTCTATGCCTTCGATCGCTGAAGGCATTGCATGGCATTAAACTGATACGGTCATTCAAGTGCACTTAATGGCATTAAATCAACGGCATCACAAAGAAGTCACTTTAATGCCATAATTTTTTTGTGTGATTCAAAATGATTCGAACGAAAACTGTCTGATGCCATGAAGCGCATTCGGACAAAAACGGAATTTGTTCGGATTTATAGGCATTAAAGTGTACGATTTTTTCAATGCCATATAATCTACTTCAATGCTCTCCTTTTTACAGGGTGCGTTTGAAGTCGCCTTCAGCCCACGTTATCGATAAGTATTATATTTTTTTAAAGTTTTTAATGTTGCAAGAAAAACTATTGCGATTACTCCGTGACCTTTTAACGAAAAGATCACGTAGAATCCGAATTTCAACAAGTGAAATGTTCATCTTCCTTTTTTTATGAGTTTTTCTTGCATGATAGGGAGAGGATACGATGTGGATACTGTGAGGATACGCTGTAGCGTATCCGCTTCGTTCGTTCGGTCCGCCAGGGAAGACTCCGGTGTACCACAAAACTGGGCCCCTCGAAAAAATTGCTGACCTTCCTTTTTTCTTAAATCCGCCACTGACCCATTTGTAAATGTATACACATTTTCTTTTTCTTTCTTGAGAAAAATATAATGTCCAGACTAACTTATGGATTAAGAATATTAAAATATTTTTTTAGAACTCATCCTCTCATTTTCTTTCTTCTGGTGCAAATTAAATTACCGAATTTTTTTCATATTTAAGGAAAATTCGTAAAAAACTTTACGCCTGGACCCCACAGTCTCCCTTCTGCAAAGTACGATATTTCTTCGTTTCACTTAATCTAAAATTGACAAGTACAGCAAACTTCCTCTGCCTACTCCACATGTTTGTTTTAAAGGAGGGTAGGACAAAAAGTATAGTGTGTATCAAGGGCGTACGGTTATTTTGACGAGTGTGACTGCCGCCCGAGCGGAACACTCGTCAAAATAGCCTTCTTTACGCCCTCGATATTCAATGTAATATTTGGAGAGGAATGCGATTAACTTAGTAGAGGCAAACGGTTGAGAGTGACTACCACTTAGTTTTTTGGAGATTGAACAATCGACCGTGTTATATGCTGTCGTCGGGCTTTCATGCCCCCACATTAAAAAAAAATCTTTGTTCTTTTTTTACCATTTTGAATTTCAATTTTCTGTTCCGGAAAATTGTTTTCTTCGGGAGCCCTAACCTCATTTCGTCAATATAGGAATCGCAGGATTATATACAGGAGGGCAAAAAGAGATTATCATATTTCTCTTCGGTAGGCCAGTCAGAGGAGACATTAAAAATCGAAAGTTTGACATTGTTAAGGATGGACAAAATAGGTTGCAAAAATGACAAATCCCGCTTTGCATCCTTTTCCTAAGTCCAGCAGAACATATTCAAAAATACGAAAAACATTCTATTTATCGAAAGTATAGTACTTCAAAGAACTAAAAAGTTATTTAAACTCACTGTAACGTTTTTCAAGTAAATTTTCACAATTTATTAAATTTGAAACCATCTTAGAGACCCGAAACTTAAAATTTTTGGCATAATTAATGTTTTCATGAATTTCAAGGAAAAAATTGCAAAAAAGTACTGCGATTTGGTAAGAGAGTTTTAAACATTGCGTTGAAGAGCTGTGTTGATTTGCCACCTTTTTAGTTGCATGGAAAACCCTTTTTTCTGCATGAGTGGCTTGACAAGTTGTCGTGTTGCATGTTTTGAGCATGCTAGGCTCATAGGCTGCATTTCTCGTATCTTGGAGAGTTCGGGTGATTTGTTTCAGATAGAGCGTGATCTCTGCGACATAGTTTTCGCTCTGGACAATAGTGCGAAGATCGTGACACATCTTCCCAGATAACAATGCGTGCGACGCACGTCACCCGCATTTCGTGATTCTCATGCAATGCGTGCGAGAACGCGTGCATCTCGCCAGCAATATATGATTGTCACTTAGCTGCGAGCTTTATGAGTCGCATTTCGCTAGCACGGTTCATGGGCACATGCTGCGAGCTTTATGAGTCGCATTTCGTCATCATGAAGATGCGTGAAAATTAACTTATATTTAAAAAATTTCTTAATCAATTGAATTTATTTTTCAACTTTATTTTAAACTACATACAATCGTATAAATTAAAAAATTTCAATAATTCTAATCGCAAATAAATTTCAAGTGAAATTTATTTTTTCTTTGCACTTTTAATTTGTAATATTTATGAAGAATGATCGAATAATATTAAAAATGATATGCAGTTAAAAATTTAATTTATGTTCACATACATTTTAATTTCCGACCGTTCGTCAGGTTCGTTTTCCTTCTACACGACAGTCTACTGTTCACACACGCTATCAACTTGATGACGCCTGACCATCGTTGGTTTTTGTAAAAGTCAGTAAAAGTGTTTCCAGCATCTTTTGTCATCAGTCGAAGAATTTTACTATCGTGTTTATCGTGTTTTATGTCCGGCATTCCGAGAATTAATAGACTTGTGGTAAGTACAATCGAAAAAATAGTAAATATAAACCTATAACCAGTAAGTATAAAACCTAACCTATCTTTTTTATGCTAAAGCAAAATAATTTACTATACGTTCAAATGTTTCTAAATCTCTTAATTAATTCGCTTTGATTTTTAGATCAATTTTTTATCAAAAAAATTTTTTATGAATTTTTAAACCTAAAACAATACACTCTTTCTAATGATAGAAAATCTCTAGTAACTGATTGGGAAAAGTGCAAACTCAAAATCCAATTCAAAATTTATTTGATTAAATGTCTCAAATTAAAATATAAAAAGTATCGGATAGGAATTCATTCCAAATCATTCCGAATTATTCCGGGATTTGTATCCGAACCAGCCCGAATCAATCCGAACCAATCCGAAAAAAGTTCTACATTTCGTTCAATCCAAATCGCTTAAACATTAATCCGACTCAATTCTAACCAATCCGAACCAAATTTTCAATCCAAATGAATCCGAATCAATCTGAACTCGGATTGACCTAAACCGACTTTTCAATACGAATGAATCCGAATGAATCCAAGTTCGTATTGAAAATCGGTTCAGGTCAATCCGAGTTCAAGTTCATTCGGATTGAAAATTTGGTTCGGATTGATTCGGTTTAGAAGTTCGGATTGAATCGGATTAATTTTTAACCGATTTCGATCGAACCAAATGTAGAACTTTTTTCGCATTGGTATGGATTAACTCGGATTGATTCGGATACATATTCCGGAATGATTCGGATGACTTTGGATTGGTTAGGAATGAATTCCTATCCGAAACTTTTGCCACGGTAGGTCTAGATTTGTTCGTTCTACCGGATTAGCGTTTGGAAGATACACAGAAATTAAAAGCAGCGTCTCCTAGACAAAACATTACACTAATAACCACTACCCAGATAGCACAAAAAACTCTGTGAAGATTTCCTGAAACTTGCAATGTAAGGTTGGGAATATTGCATTGAAAGGTTAGGACAAGGTTCGGTCAATCAAGAAAATGTCCGCTTGTGAGGGAATGTTGCATGGCAAGTTTCAGGACAGTTTGGAAGATTTATTTTACTTAATTCGGTGCGCACTAGTTTCCCTCGTGAAAAGGAAGACCAACTTAAGATCACTTTAAGACCAGTTTCAAACCACGTTTGGTCTTTTTCTGGTCTTTTCCCTTCAGCTTATACCTGCCTCATTTTGAGGGCATTGAAATAGACACCACTCTCTCTCTCTCTCTGAAATAAGGATAGCTGTCTGTATCAACAGATTAGCTATACCTAAAAGTCCTAAAGAACCTGGGCTGATTTATGAGCATTTATGAGATCTAGAGGCTTTAACCAGTTTCCGTTATATTTATGGAACTCTGTCCCTCCCTCCATAGTTATGGTCCTGACTCGTGATGAGCTTAATAATGATGGGATATTGGGGGTTCAAACTGCCGGGACAGGACTATACCTGCCTATACTGTGATCTAAAGTTGGTCTTTCTTTTCACGAGGGTTTCTATGGGACCTATGGCTGCGCAGTAGTTTTTTAACGCTCCTAGTATATCACCAGACACACGTATCATAATTATTTCCTATATTTGTAAAAGAAGAGAAAATCCAAAAAATGAATAAAAATTTTGATTATTTTTTGATTTTTCATTTTTTCAAAAATATGGGAAATAATCATGATATTTATGCCTGATGATATACTCGGAGGGTTTAAAAAACTACTGCGCAGCCGTAGATCCCATAGAAACCTACTGCGCATCGAATTAAGCTAAATGAATCTTCCAAACTGTCCTGAAACTTGCCGTGCAACATTCCCTCACAAGCGGAAATTTTCTTGATTGACCGAACCTTGCCTTAACCTTTCAATGCAATATTCCCACCTTACAATGCAAGTTTCAGGAAATCTTCACGGAATTTTTTGTGCTATCTGTGTAATAACCTTCCTGGGTAGGCCGTAACGAAAAAAATTTCCATCTATGAGAAATCGAGCACAAACTTCGCTAGTGGCTTCCTGTGTTACGTCCCGAATTTTAAAATGTTACATAACGCCTACTTAGACACAACCCGCCTTACTTTGAGGAAAACCAAGAGACAATTGAAGCCTCTAGTTGCAAAACCGGCTAACTCCTCGATTTTTGGAAATGCGTTTTTTCAGTTTTTTGAGTCCTAAGTGAACTTTTTAATCAACCGGAAACAAGACACCATGAAAAAACCGCTCAAATCCCTGTTTTATATGCGTTCGAAAATCACGATTTGCTGCAAAACCGGTCAAATCTCCATGCTGAAAATGGCCGCTCATTTCGTGTAGTGTTCAACCTACATACTTAAGAATATAGAAGTTTGTGAAAGAACTTCCTTTTAATCAAGCAAGAAATAGGAAATGTGTTTTGAAACATACTGCCCTGATGTGTTTAACAACAAAAGAGTTTTGGTTCCCATCGTATTCTGGCTAAGTGTGACAGAAAATCAGCTTTCCCCAACAATTTTGTTTTTCGGAGATGGCCGATTTTGCAACTAGACGATTCAATTACCTTATACATATATTTAATCAAGCGCATAATTAACACATCCGATCGTGTACCTAACCATGGTAATCGCATCGCTGACGATAAAGTAGAGACCGCAAGGTAATGAGCGGTGCGATACCACAGGAGGATACAGACTCGGAGGATACCGATAATTTAATAACGCACGGTAATTGAAAGGAACATTATAAGAAATCCATCGACCTAAAGATAATTCAATATTAACAAATAATCCATACATACTAAAATATGTTCATAAACTGAATATGTCGAATAATGAATTAGACATATAAGTATGTATGTATATATGTATGTATGATTGAATGCATGTATACATGCAAATGTATCATAGAAATGTAACGATTCGAAGTTTACAAGTCATTCACCTGAAACTGAAGGCTTATGTGAATTGTCAGACACATTGTAACCGAAAGTGTCTGACAAAAATTACTGAATATGATTCAGTTAGTAGTAAAATTCATATTCCTGAAAGAGCAAGAGATGAGGTAATCGGTAACCAAGAGTGTCAGCAGAGGGAACTTACATGTTGGCCGCTCGCGCAACCCAACACTCACTAGCGTAAATCATTCAACGCTCAATATTATTAGACACCCACTAGTCTCGCTCTCAGTTTGATAATAATGTAATCAAACATATTGATATGTATAAACATTGAGCGCGACTAGATACGTGTAATATTATCAATAGGAACATGCCGCTTTCAAAAGTTAGGAATGTGCCGATTTCAAAAGTTCGTACGTGACTTTCCGCACGTATTCATCGCCCCTATCCCTAGCATGGAGATCCCATTATATATAAATCCCAGAGCCATCCCTGCAAATTGTCTTACGTTCCCGGCAGTATCATACTGTTCACTTCGATCTACGAATAACGGATCACTTTGACAAAGTTACGGCTTCTATCTCATTGTGACCTAGGAAACGCTCTGATTATGTCGTGCACTTTTAAGTTCAATTTCAAATAGTTAACGTGTTCGAGTCTTGAACTAAGTCCCTTCGGCTGAGACTTTCGGTCGTCGTATGAGTCAATTTCCGGGTAAAGTCCGCAGTGTTATATATCCGCAAAAATAACTCAGTGTGGATTCAGTAGCTGTTTAGGACCGTGTATCGCACTACAACTGGTGAAAAGTGCTTGTGCATCTTTTCACTACCTGAATCACTTCCAAGTGACTCACAAAATCATCCGGTAGAATTCCGTCGGTGTTTTACATTATAAACGGAGATCCAATCGACAATGTAACTCCCTAGTAGCAACGTCTGCTTTGTATGACAGAGGTGAATAAAGGAACCAGATTCTAGTATTTCGTTTACACACTAGTAATTAATGTAGAATATAAATACACCAGAGACTCGCTATTTTAACGCGCGATTGAACGCGTTATATGAATTCCTAGAATTGCTGGTCCCCACAGTTTCTCAGGGGGCAGGGCGAGAGACGGTTGCGACTCCGCCTCTGAAGGGACGCATGCACTATACTACTCAGTCAAGTAGATTGCGCAATATTATGGAAACGGTTCAGGCGGCCCTGACTGTTAACGTTTCGCTGTACGCGTTATATGAACAAGGGCATTTTCAGGCAACCCCCGAGATTGTTTATCTATCGAGTCTCTGGTGTACTGAAATTAAAAATCTAGCAATCGGAAATTTGAACGATTCACAAGTATGACCAAACATGCAAGCGTGCAACCTTGTACGACAACAGGTTATGTTTTTAATATTTCAGTGTGTCTCCTGGAATGTTGTGACGTCTCCGCAGTATATTTGCCCAGAAAAGGCTGAAATATAGTGTAAAACTATTACAGAAACCTATTTAATACCATTTTACGTTATTTTAATTTTGTCTGGTGTATATCATGACCAGTCTGGGCCAGGATCTGCTATACCAGACTCTGGTGCCAGAACAGCACGCCAAAGCGGAACCAGCCGGGCGCCAGGCAGCAAACAGATTCTTCTTTTTCTAGCGCCCAGCTTGCGCCAGTCTGCAGTTATCTTGCTACTAGGGCTCTCTCTCGCCCTTTCAAGCATATAAAGGTATATGTAAGTTTATTTCATGTAACTCTTAACTCTGTTCTTATTCTTTACTATTAATCAATTGTTAAAGCAATTATCTCTCACTCATTTAAACACTGTAATCCGACACAGTCCGCGTAGGGCTGATAAGTGACGCACAGACCCACAAACAAATAATTGGAATGGTCTTACCAGTTTGACATAACCAGCACACCGGTCTCTCTCTTATTACTCTTTTCCTATTTTCCATACTACCCTCGCCTTTTGCTCGGGACGTGACACCTGCAGTGCAAACAACTCCGCCGATTTGGAAGCAGTGTCTATGATGATAAAGACCCACCTTTCTCCCTTAGGTCCCTCGACTAATGAACCAAACAGATCAATGGCTAGAATCTCGAAACCTTGAGCTAGTGGTGGCATTCGCAGTAATCCGGCTGGTCTTAAATTCGAAATTTTATATCGCTGGCATTCTACGCAATGCTTAATATGATCAGCAACTTGTCGGCGCATCCCAGGCCAAAAGTAGCGAGAAGAACTTCGAGAAACAGTCCGATCTACTCCATAATGTCCAGCCGTGGGTGCAACGTGATATTCGTGAATAATTTATTGCCTTTCCAGTTCAGGTACCACCAGTTGAGCTTCGTTTCCACCTTTATCAAGACAGTATCGATAAAGAACACCATTCGACATATCGTCCAGATAAATAGCAACTACCATTCCACTTAATCCGGTTTTGAAACGATCCATCAATCTTTGGAATGTACTCGGCATGTTCTTTAAGCCGAATGGCATATGCTTGTACCTATACATTCCATAAGGTGTTACAAAGCCGGTCTTGTCTCCATCTTTTTCGCGTACCAGCACCTGGTGGTACCCTTGTCGCAAGTCAATGGTCGATATACACCCGATTTGTTTAGCTTCATGTAACAGATCCGCAAATCTTGCTAGCGGATATTTATCGGTAACAGTTATCAAATTTCATTTTCTATAATCTATACATAAACGGTCGCTTGAATCTGCTTTCGTAATCAATATCTCTGGTGAAGCCCACGAAGATTCGCAATCTTCTATCAAACCTTGGGAAAACAAATCTTCTACAGCTTTTCTCCTGCGATCTTTTTTTTCGTGTGACAATGCATATGGCGGTGAAAATATCGGTTCGTGTTCTCCGGTATTTATCGCATGTTCCGTTAAATCTGTCGCTTCACCGGTTTCCGCAAAAACATCTGCGTTTTTCTAAAAAGTGCATTGAAACGCGATCGATCGTTTTTGGATAAAAACGTGCGTTCGTTTACTCGAAGATCTACACTTCCAATATTAAAGCTTTAAAAGACTACTGCGTTCCGATGAAATACATTATGTTCGTACAAAAAAGATATATTGTACTGGAGTCATTCTTGAAATGCCAATTCCAGTCGGCAAGATCATAGACCATTCCCGTAGCGACAGTAAAATCGATTCCTAACAACGTCCTACTTACTTTTCTTTAGTTTCGGGTAACACAAAAAGCTTAGTCTTAATCTGCCTACCCATGGTATTAATCTCTACAGACGTAAACAAAAGAGTCGTAGGTATTTTAATACCGACCGCGTACGCGAGTGACTTGAATACTTTTAAATTCTTGACTGCGTTCTCGAAGCAACTGATACTTCACGGCATCCGGGCTTATAGTACTTGCTGTTGACTCTGCCGGCTGCTACGACGGTCCCGTGGATGTAGACTGAAGCTTTCCACAGTCCTCTCTTCGATGGCCACAATGGCGACAAAAACTGCAGCGAGCGCCCTTCTCACTTTTGTCGCTTTTATCTGCCATAGATCATGTCCAACTGCACATTTTCCGTCAGTTAGTTTGCAGGCAATTGTGCTATCAAGGCGCGAGATGTTGAGACAAAAATGTCGGTCGAGGTGGACTCGTTTTGTTCTGTACCGAAAAGTTCACGATATACTTTGCAAAGTAGCTTTGATTGTCCGAGCGCGTGTTGTAATGCGGTTAAAACGTCTGCCCACGGACTTCCATTGTTCTTTATGTCTTGCCACCACGTGGCGACGGCTCCTGTGAGAAGCATCGGCAAGCCCTTAATTGGATTTTCATCACTGACACTCATGCACTCTTTATACACTTTTACTGCGTCCATAAAATTTTCTACGCACACACCATCTTTACCCGCAAACCGTGCTGAACACTTCGCGAAACTTCCTGTAGAAGCTTGAGCATTAACGGCCGGCGGATGAGCCATAGCCGCCGACACTCGTTGCAAAAGTTCCTGGAACTGTTCGGCAGTAAGCGTTGCGTTCGACATTTTTAATTTTGGGTTTTCCGAAATATAAACTTTTTGATAACTTCTTAAAGATTTTTGCGAGCTATTCGCGTTGCTTCCACTGTCACGCGGTATCGTTTTCGACTTTCAGCCAAACGCATGAAGATCCATCAACTCAATCAATTCTCCGGCTCCACTAGTTGGGCGTCAATGTTAAGGGAGAAACTTTAGGATGGTCGAGGTTAACCCGAGCGAATAAAATCTACAAGAGTCTTCAATACATCTGAGCCATTTAGTAAAGGAAATGCGATTCAACAAAGGACAAAGGCTTGGATCTCAATCTCTAAATTTAACGTGAACGCTCTTCTTCATCTGCAGAGCGCGCCACTGTTTCTTTGGCGCACTTTACGCTTAAATTCACAAAAGCTTTAAATTTAAAAGAGTCTCGTTACAGGACCATAAAAAAGGTTCCTTGGTGCTTTTCACTTAAGTTGTCAAATTTTCGACCCACATCATTGACTTTCCCTACCGGTACAAATTGACTAGAAAATCTCTAAAGAATCTCAGGTTCAGTAACTTGTATGGCATTTCTATCTACAGCTACTCAGGAAAAAGTTTTTAAAGAACCAGGTATGGTTTTATGATGCCTACAAACCATATTTCCCCCGAATACTTGCCGTATTCGTTCGTAACCGGGCAAATATTACAAATTTCAAAAATACTTATATTTTACAATTAGCGATTTGAAAATAGGATATTTTGAATTTAAAAGTTTTGACGATTCCAGGCATATATCATTTATTGAAAAATGTTTAAAATTTCCATAAGTTTAATACACGCAACAATATATTTTCGAATTTATTACTTGGAAAGTTTTCAACTTTTTTATACAAGTCACATATGCCTGGAATCGCAAAAATGTGTAGATTCCAAATGTCGTATTTTCAAATCGCTAATTGCAAAACAATTTTTTGTTTCATTTCGTGATTCGGACGTGCTTACGGACAAAGGGCCCCTTCACGGAGAGAAGTAAACAGTAAACGTAACTGCTATCACCGTAATGGTTACTGCGACGACCGTAAACGTTACGTCAAGAAATTCGTATAGTCTCTCTGCAGTGCCTTTTGCGGTCCAAACCGATTTGGGAGCCGCAGTGACTAAAACGGCCCACACCTGAACCTCGCCGTTCATACACTGAGAAACTTTGTACTGGAAAAGTTACTAAATTAGGTTACAATTGAGGGACAAAGGCGATAATTTGTATATTTTAATACAGTGGTAGTAAGCTGTACTATTTTCATATGAAAGTTTCGTGTTGATAATACCAAGTCTTAGTATTTTCTGTAGCAAAATCCTAGATAGGATAAATTAGTAGAGACATTATTAAATTGTATTAAAAGAATAGAAGTAATAAGTATCTAAAATAACATAAAAGACTAAAGTTGTAAGAGGAACTACTATTGTCTGTAGGAATATGAATTGTACCATGCTCTGGAAGATTAGTAAGTTACTTAGTAAGCGAGCCTAGCGTTGGACGGAGCGCAGCCGAGTGTAAACGATGTGAGCCGAACAACCAAACGGCCGCCTCTATGTTCTTGATTCTAACTTAAAAATTGTTCATTTTGAATATTTTTATTTTAAAATATAAATTTTATTTCATTTTCAACTTGCTAATTACAGTTTGGAAATCTTCAGTTCAGATCCTTATTACAATAAATTATGATAATTCGAAAAATTACAATTGAGAAACAAACCACATATTAAGTACAAAAAATTATTTTAAAATCTCGTGATTAGGATATTTGATTACGTTTTAAGATATGGTGCTTAGAATTTGAAAAATGCCATCTCTGTGAACAATCAATGAATGATTTAATGAAAATTAATTGAAGTGCTAGCATTTACTTCATAAAGGCGATAAATTTCTGAATCCCATAATCTGGTTTAGCAGGATGGAATATCGCCGTGCTGCCGCGTCGGAGACCCGTGTTCGATTCCCACAAGCATTATGTTAATCACATTTTTCTGTTTCAGCTTGTAATATAATATTCCTGTATGTATATAATAAATGTATAAACTAGATTTATATAATCATATGTACTATACAATTGCAATTTAAATATATATAATCATGTCAAATAGTTCGATATCCTATACTCCTATAGTCAGCATGTACGTCGTATGCTTGTGTAATATAGGAAGTGTGGCGTGACCTTCAACGCAACGGGGCGCGTGTTGGGTTTATTTTTTTCGTCTGCTAATCCGACTACCAATTTTTACTAAGTCATTTACTAAATCAGTGTGCCGGTCTCTCTCGACGTTACTACAGTTGTTTGCAAATACTTCAAACCTTTTTTGAAATAAATGTAGCATTTTTAGATTTGATTCCAATTAATTTTGTAGTTCGGCATGTAGTTACCAGTTACTACTCGAAGTAGTAAACATGACAAAAGTTCCGCTCTGTCCCTCCATTGCAAACTAGAAATAGTAAAATCGAGTCTGATTTGTAGCAAATAGTACAGCAAAAGGTTTCTCCGTGTAGCAGTAACGATTACTGCCAAAATCGGTTCCGTTCCTCTTATTCGCAGTTGTGTGTTGTGTTATTGTGCTTATCAGTTGTCCGCAGGCATTCTCAGCAGGTAAGTCTTTCCGTACTTTTATCATATTCTCATAAATTTATTAATCCAATTTCATTTTCATCCAAGTGAAAATAGATAGATGGTTATATTCAATACTACTTCAAGTTCACAAATCTATATATGTGAGAAATAAGAAATTCAATATAAATAGTATATTACACTATTAGGGCAGAAAGTTCAGGGCTCTCAAACTTCTGCCCGTGTAGTGTATACTATTTTTCTTTATAGCCGGTCGAAAGGAAAAATATTAAATTAAAATGTACTGTATCGAAAAAAATGATGCCTGCCCCCGACATTTGCGGCACGAGCGAAGCGAGTGCTGTTGGTCGGGAGGGGGGGGGGGGCAGGCATCAAATAAAAAAAACAAATTACATTAAACAAACAAATTTTTTTTAAATTCAATAAACATAAAATTTGTTTACATTAAACAATTATAAATATTTTTTAAATTCAACAAACATAAAATTAGTTTCTTCTGAATTTGATAAAGCGCCTCGATTAATTCCTTGCCAATTTTTATAATTTTCGTATACTAAATTATACCGCTCAGCTGACTTTTTAGGCAATGTATCTGAATTTATTATTAGCATCGCTTCTTCATCAAAATTTCTCAACATCTCCTCCTCGTCAGCAGATTCGTCACTTGAGATCATTTTATTAACTGATATTTTAATTAAATAAAGTTGATAAATTTTAGACACGTCACTTTCAAACGATATCTCAGTAAACAAAACACACTTAATAACAAATGTTTGATGACAGTCGGGGTAATAAGAGCAGCTTCACGTATCGGAGCAAATCAAAAAAATTTTTGCTCCCGCTGTTACAGAGGGCGTATGTGCGGCATTACCGATGCACAAATCTTTAACTTTCTGCCCTAAAATAGGTGCAAAAGTTGCGTACTTTCGACCGAGGTATAAAGAAAAATATATTTAAGTTAGTTGAATATATTTCATTATTATTAATTTAATCTATTATTAATTTACTTGTCTATTTATTTATCTATTTAATATATTTAAGTTAATTTGATTCCCTTTCGTGTTAAACCGTGCACGCGCTGAAACGTTTCGGTTTTGGCATTAACCATTACTGCCAGAACAGGACCGGTAACAGCTAGAGCGGTGAAGGTGTCGGTGAACAATTTTCCGGTGTCGCACCGTAACAGTTACGGTGCATACTGAAACCGCTCATGCCAAGGCAGGGATGAGCACTGCTCACTGCAGTGCCGAAAGTTGCGCGTAACTAATACGGCGTTAGCAGTAGCCGTCACGGTTTACTTCTCTCCGTGTTCTTAAGATGGTCGGTCACCTTGGCCTATTTTTGGCTATATTTTAGTCCTATCTATTCTATAGAATAGATAGGACTAAAATATAGCCAAAAATAGTTGGCTATACTCTCTTAAAATGAACCAGTGAAATTTCACTGATTTCCAGTGAAATCTCACTGGTTGAAATAGCCAGAAGTGTGTCACTGACAATCAGTGAGCATTCACTGGTTCATTCAGTGAAGTTCCGACACTGGTTTAATCAGTGAGGTTCACTGGTTTCTCAGTACCAGTAGTCACCTGGTCGTACGCCTTGTCGCCTGTCAGCTGTTTAGGTATGGCACTTATCATTCATCGCACTTTTGTGGTAAGAGTTGTAAAAATTAAATTTTAAAAACCTCACTTTATCCTCACAACAATAAATGAAGGCCGGGCTGCAATATAATGGGATATAATATGTTGCGCCTGATTGTGGAAAGACCCGTCGTTATGTTAACGTGTCGCGTTGCTCAAAGTCAAACCCATGGCCAGGGACCTCCCACTATCAAGCGAAAGATATTATATCCCCTACTCATTGCAGACAGGCACCAAATATTTATAAAACAAACACTTGTACACAATAAGATTCGTTTTCACTCGAGAAATGCCAAAGACCTGACCGACGACGCGCGCGTACCAGACGACTGTAGGTTCATGTCTTGCCCGCGTGGAGCGCTATATCACTGGTTCAATCTATCATTTGGCGTAACTGGTAGAATCAGTAGCGCTATTTTAGTTGAATCTCTTACTGGTTCGTCCAGTCAAAGTGGAAAAATCACTGGTTCACCAGTGATAATTCAAAATACTGATTCAACCAGTGACGATTTCACTGGTTCAGTTTAAGAGAGTAGCCAACGATCCAGGTAGATAGAGTTCCTTTAGCAAGTTTTGATGGCTAAGCTGCGGGGGTAGTAACGGAGGCCACATTTAAGAGCTTATGTACAAAAATAACTTCTGTTTTCAATTTTCAAATAAGGGATTTGAGAGTTACAAAAACAGAATCTACGAATCTATAATTATTATTATACCATTAAGCCATTTCCCTTTCGGGGTAGGCGTGATTTGCTAGGTTGGAAAATACTAGTGTGTAGATGGGTATATAGGTATAAGGTAGATAGGTATATAGCTGTAAGGTATAGATATTTTAGATTGATCTAAAATTCTCGTGTTATTTATTTAAATAACACGTTCGTTTCGCAACACTGCTCCGACTCAGGTTGCTGATCAATCTCTCTAGCGATCACCCCGAGTGAAGAGCCTCACAAAATTGTTATGTGTGGTTCCCCACTTGGGCCCATTTGTATCCAAGGTCTTTGTTTTAGGCGTCATTCACTCTACTGTCACTCTGTTTACAAACTATTTATCGCCACACTTTTCTGTCCTGGCATACTACTCTAGCTTCCTTCACGTCCATACATTTTCTCATCCAAGATCTCGTGTTTCTATGGCTTCTTATGTCTCTTCGGATTAATGTCTCATTCACAGATTCTAACCATTCTTTCGGCGGTCTACCTCTGGGCATTCTGCCATTTACTTTACCTTTATACACCTGTTTGGTCAGTCGTTCATCTTTCATTCTTTCAACATGTCCGAACCACCTTAACTGATTTCTTTCCCATATGCCAACTAGTGTCTCTCCTGTACCACATACTTTGAGGATTATCTCGTTGCGAAATTTGTCCATCAGTGGTTTTCCGCATATTGGGCGCAGAAGTTTCATTCCAATCGCTTTAATTTTACTCTTGTCCTTCTCTTGACATGTCCTTGTCTCGCTACCGTATAGTGCAGTCGGTACAAATACAGAATTATGTATGGCCATTTTAGCTTTTTTTGATATGTTTTTATTTCTGAAAATGGACCCTGCTCTACCGATAACCTTCTTACCCTCATTTATGCGCCTATCTAACTCCCCATCTATTTTTCCGTCGCTAGTGAATAGGCTACCCAGATATACGCACTTGTCAACTTTTTCTAATCTCTCATCATTTAGGACAATGTTGCACATTGTGATTACAAATATATAAAATAAAATTGGCCTTGATAAGTTCAAAATACATAATGTTTTGTAAGTATCTCGTAAACTACACGAGATGCGTAAAAACAGATAGCATTTTTAGATTCACCGTCAGAACATTACGGTACATATATTATATATGAATAAAGAAGTTGTCACCAATAAATATATGCACGTAAATAAATAAACAAAAATTTGTAGTGTAAAAAGGCATTAGTTTTATGAAGAATTCATGACAGCCAAACCTTTCTTTCTTAACTGCCTTTCGTGTTTCGAAATCCTCAACGTTGGACCGCCATAACGTAAAACATAAAAACGGACCCAAATCTTTTAGGCAATCTCTAGAGACGAAATCATTCGAATAGATACTGATAATTCACTGGAATTTGTATGACCCGACCTGAAATTTTTGCCTGAGATGTTCCTGAGATTTCCTTTCGGTAGAGTTTCTAGGTCGCGCGATGATGTTTTGGGGTACAAGAATCAAGTATTTTGATCATGGTCAACCAAGTATAACTAAATTAATACGCATTACGAGAGGTATCTATCAAGAATACTCGCCAAGTGCATTATGGTTCTGTTTAGCATTGAATCAATAGAACAAACACTAAATAGCATGTCTCACGGGTTTAAAATACATGGATGACCTGAAGCTATATGCTAGTTCGAACCAGAAACTACAGTAAGTAATCCTCGAATAAAAGAGTTACGACCGGAATGTCCAAAGTATAATAATGCAAAAAGACGCCTTTTTGAAAAAGTGGCGCTTAGCCCCTATAGACTTTCCACCCTTTAATTGTTCATAGCGGCTGTCATTGAAGACTACCCTCCATGTTCCCTAGCTACAGAACGAGAACGAGGACCACGTCGAGGCAATGGCTGAGGGTGAGACATGACGCGCATGCATATCAGGCTATAAACCATGGAGGCATTACAGGTGCAATGTTGAAAACGACGAAGACCTAAAACACGTTAGGTCAATATGAACTGGGCAGTGAGGCATTCAATATTTGGCTGGAGGAGGACGTCCTTCTTCGAGAAACCGAAAGATTCGTAATTTGCAAAACAGAACAGCGCTAAACCTATGACACTTAACAGAATGTATGCATCTCCATAGATACATTCCCGCGCCATTCAAGAAAGCGAAGACTACATCTTATACTGGAATGTAACAATCCAGATGGATCATTTTACCTGAGCCCAGTGACCCGACATCATGACGCGTGAGAAAAATGGAGGTAAAGTCTACATAATCGAAATTGCTTGTCCACTTAACCAGCATTTGCAGGCAACCTATACAACCAAGATCTATAAGTATAGCGAGCTAAGGCATGAAGTAAAGACAATATGGAGGAATGTGGAACATTCATCTATTCATCCTATTGTGATTTCGGCTACAGGCAATGTGCACGCAAGATGCACTGAACATCTCGAACATCTAAATGTCAAGAGGGTACTGACAGCAGCTCAAAAAGCGATTTTACTAAACACTTGTCGCTCAATAAGAAACTTCCCAGTTAATCAGGAAGTAGTCGACTGAAACCTTATGATGCGAAGCTAAATTTTATCTCAATACTACATCTTTGCAAGAAGTTTCATACATCGTCTTACAATATAAAATCTTCAACTCAACAGAAACTTGACATAGTCCGTGGTTGGTGACAGAAGAAACCGGGTTCACCCAAGAAAAAGTTGAGCAAGAAAAATAATAATAATGTGACTAAAAATAAAAGCATGGTGTTTAAATATAAAAATGCCTTTCTCATATAAATATAATGTTCAATATTTACGCTCCACGTTTTTATTTTTTTATCTATTTATCACTTATTATGATTATTTATTTATTATATACTTATTGTTACTTATTTATCATTTATTACATTTATTTTTTATTAATTATTACTATTATATGAAGAAAATCTTCCATCACAGGTCCTTGAAGGACCTTATATTAAGACCCCTGTACGGTCTATGCGGCAGGTGTTCAGTAAAACTGCTTTTTGGACTGCAAGCTATTACCCTAACAAATCCCAGGTTCTCCAGGCGACTCCTCAGCCTCGCATGGATGTTCCCTGTGGCTGAAATCACGAGATGTAGCGATTGCAGCGTTCGTAGGCACTCGTTATGGATGATTTGATTCGTAGGTGAAAGAAATCAGGTTTTTACGCACTTTATTTAAACTCATGCAAAATGCTCTGAACATTGTTGATAATAATTGGTGCAACGACCGTGGCCTATCTGTTAAACTGGATAAAGCTGAACTTATGGTCTTTAGGAGATGCAGAAAACTGCCCGATCTCAAAAAACCTCAATTCTATGGCAGAAAGTTTGACTTCTCCACATCAGCTAAGTATTTAGGCGTCATTTTTTATCCTAAACTAAGCAGAAAAATACATGTTGATGCGGTAGTAAAGAATGCCAAAGCAGCCTTTTGGGCTTTCCGAGGCGCAATTGGAAAAACCTGGCGACTCAAATCCAAGATAGTCCACTGGTTATATACTGTAATCATTAGACCTCATTAATCTGGGTGCCAAGAACTACTTTGGTTAGTTTCAGGAGCCAGTTGGAATGTCTACAAAGGGTCTTCTGTTTGACAATTAGTGGAGCAATGAGAACCCCAACCAGCAACCTTCTTAGTAGGCAGAAGGCTGCAGTGGAGGCGTATAGACTTTCCCAAAGGAAGGGCCATACTCATAACTTCGTAATAAATGTAAAATAATAGAATAAGATGTTGAACCTAAGTTTTTTTTACGTCCGGGAAACGGATAAATAATTTACGAGATGAAAATGTCTGTCGACCCTGTCGACTCTTCCACACTTTATTACAATAAAAATAAACTGTGCGACGCGACGCTTCGTTAGCAGACACAGGCATATTCCATATGCAGAAAAATTATAAACCATTAAGAGTTAGATATCTTACATAATAGAGGTAGCAACACTGAGAATCATTTTATCCAAATCTTTCATTTTTTCTGACGTACATAAGAAATTGTCAATCCTTGTGGTAAGCCGAACTTCTGAATATTTATCTAGCAAAAATGATTATCAATATTACAACCTCTATTATACAAGATCTAACTCTTAATGTTTGTAATTTTTCTGTATATAGAATATGCCTGATGAGGGTAGCGGCCCACTACCTTCATAGAAAATATTATTTTGCAACATCCACTTAAAAAGTTGACGTTTTCATTCTTCTAAATTGTGCCTAAAGGACCTTATTTGAGCAGACTGTGCGAACAATGTTTGCGCATGCGCAGTTTCAAGATGGCTTACTTTAGGCACTGGTGAAAAAGCTGCGCATGCGCACTTTCTAAATGAGGTACACTGGTATAGGTAACTTTAAACACTGGTGTTGGTATCTTCTTGAAGTAAATTTAGATTTAACTTCAACAAATTTTTTTATTGATTGAAGTTTTGTTTTTATATTTTCGTCGGCCGCCGGCCCCCCGGAAAAAGAGCATAAGCGCCAAAATTTTTTGTAAATAATTTTTTTTCAAAAACTGTTGTTTTCAACCATTTTTTTTCCAAATTTTGTATCACCAAATTTTTTTTTTCAAACATTTTTTTTTCCACATTTTTTTAACAACATTTCTTTACTCCACTCTATGCAATATGAAATTATTATTTTTCCTTACATCATCCTAACACAACTTTTTCGGACGGGCGTTGCAAAAAATTTCGTGCGATACACGTGCGCATAGGTGATTGCTAACTCGTGTGATTTCATCATTCGCCTGCGGCTCGAAGCATGAGTCGGTGGTTAGCGCACGAGCGAAGCGAGTGCGAAAACGTAGACTTATGCTGCACGTATTTTATTAACTTATTAAGCACGTAGGCTTATGCTGCAAAATTCACACTCGCACACAATCACCTATTTTGCGCAGTTGTATCGCAAATAACTATTTCGTAAAGTTGATTAGCCTGCATAATTTGTATCGGATTCAGTACTCGGCATTATTATATTATTATACCATTAAACCATTTCCCTTTCAGGGTAGGCGTGACACTACCCGATTCGGGTAGTGTTTCTAGGTTTTTCTTGTAGTTATAAATAACTACAAGTGTGGGCTCACCACACCCACGATGTGCCAACAGCACTCATGTCAGTATTCTTGAATGGTCACCCATCCAAGTACTAACCGCCTCCAACGCTGCTTAACTTCAGTGATCTGACGAGAACTGGGGTTTTCAGCGTGGTATGGCCGTTGGCATAATGATGAATATATGGTATTAATAGCAAACACTGAGACAGGGTTTTTTTAAACGTTGCGTAACAAAGTGAAAAAAAAACTTCTTCGTTAAAAGTTGGGGTTTTCATTACATAAATTACTTTCTTCTCCACGAATTTTCCTTTAGTTGCTTTTGAGTAGATGTATTCCCACGCATTTGAGAGTTTATTTGCCCTTTTTGAATAATGTAGCTTATTTTTTCAAAAATATGAAAAACAATTTAGTTGAAAAAAAGCTCTAAAATGAAATCTGTTTAAATGTAACTTTCAGGCAAATCCTTCTACATAAGCATTCACGTTAAACAATATAATTTGATAATCAATAAAACATGTTTTGAAATTTTTTTCGTTTTGAACTTGAGCAGGGAAACCGACAGTTAAATTTAACTTCACAATTTATTACAATTCTTAACTTGAAGTAACAGAGCTGTTAGTTTGTAAATTATCAACAGCAGATTGACGCCTGAGTGGAATAAGGTGTTCGTTCCGAATCTGCTTGAAGCAGGTGTTGCTTCGGAATTTGTTTGAAAAAAGTGTTCGTTCCAAGTTTTCCAAAGTAGGCGTTGGTTCAGATGGAGGCGTTCGTTCGGCGAAGTATTTTATCCTGTAAATTTTTTAGTGGTACCACTGACGCAGGGATCGAAGTTTAAAAAAAATTAGGTTTCCTTTTTTATTTCAGTTTCTAATTCATACCAGTTTCATAATTAATTAAAAATAAGTTAATACAACCGAAATTTTTAGATTTATTTAGAAATTACTGTATTATGAATTAATTGTAGTATGTAATGCAATGTGGTGAATATTGAACAAAATAATTGTTTTAAAGGGATAATAGAATATAATATTTCTACTTAGAATAAAACGGAGGATATGAGTATATTATAGACGTCGAGGTTAATTATAGTTCTCGTACTCGATTCACTTCTAAAATGTATTTTATTCTACTGTAAAATATTGTATTTTTACTTAGAATACACTATAAATTACATTAAATCAAACAACACAAGTTTATTGATAAAATTAATACCGATTCATATTTTTTAGAATTAACTTTATCATGAATTTAATTCTTTATTCACTGTACGGTTCAATTAAAGCGAAAAATTAAATCTAACTTATTTTCTTCGATTCACAAAAAAATGATTTTATTCAATACTCACCATATTGCACGATATACTACAATTCATTCATAATATAGTAATTTCAAAATAAATGTAAAAAGTGATGTATTATCTTAGTTTTATATAATTATGCAAATAGTATGAATTAGAAGCTTGAATAAAAAAAAGGAAACTTTATTTTTGAAAAACTCCGATCACCTGCGCCAGTGGTACCACTACAAAATTTCAAGAATAAAATACTTCGACGAACGAACGCCTTCATCCGAACCAACACCTTCTTCAAGCAAATTTGGAACGAATACCTAATTCCACTTAGGCGTCGATATTGTATATGTATACGCTATATATGTTCCAATTTGATAATTTTTTTAAATAAAAAAGAACAGAACTTCTTTGAAAGAAATTAAAGGATTCTTTTGGTCATCCGTTCATATCTTCATAATACCTTTTATTTCAAAAATAAATAAAAGCGTCGATACATATTGCCGACGTTTCGACACGGCTTTGTGTCTTTCTCAAGGCTGCAAAATACATAATAGTTTTTTTTGTCGTATGTTAAAAAGAAAGCTTAATATTTAAAAGTGAGACTTCGATCTAAAATATAGCTAATTATCTAAATACCTGTAAATGTAGAATACAATTAATTTTTGTTCAAATCAAGATGTTCAAATTTAATTTATAATAAATAAATAAAATGTAAAAAAAACTCAAATAATCTCAATTAATTAGATATTTTAATGATCGACATTAAAATGGTAACATTTTTGAACAGAACAAAATAAAATGTATCATATCAAAGCTCAGAACAACATATTCACTTTTTAAATTTTCTTAGTATAAATTGTTTCAATTCGGAAAGATTAGTAGGGTCCTGGATAGGGAAATAAGATTTCCCATGAACTGCACTTCTAACCAACGATGTCAGCAAACTCGGTTTCTGTATAAAAATTAAAGAAAATTTGTAAGATCTTCAATACACATATTGCAAATTGAAAATTATAATTAATTTTATATCAGGGGAAAGTCGGGTAGACTCGACAGTATATTGTTTTGAATAAATCGTACTCTCTTCTCTGATAAATTAACATATCTTTCTTGTATAATTGTCCCGAAATACCAATTTACAAATATTGATTCCTATTTTTGATCGACTTAAAAGAAAATTTATTTTTTACAGATTTTGCGAGATTTCGTCTAGAAAAATAAGATTTCTATCTCATTAAATTTCGACAAACCATGTCATGAAATATTTGCATAGACACGTTTAAATCTTTGGACTGGTTTTTGTTTGGATACATAGATGAACTTTTGGGTTATATATATATAGGACTTCTCAATTTTATTTATTAATTTTACACATTTTCATAGTTATATAACCAACATAAGTTATAAGCAACAGAAGCTGATGGCGAGAATGGAAATATTGTACCTTACTTCAGCATTGGGCTTATGGTGAAATAAGAAAACATTTTACTTTTCTTCCTAGTGGGCACACGAGTCCTTAAGTTGACCTATTTAGACGTCTTTTAGCGGACATCTTAAGGACGTCTTTAGGATGTCCCGGTGCCCACTCGGTTGTAATCAGTCAACAATTTTCAATTCAGATAAACCTTCGTTTTTCCACGTTAATCTTTTTCTATTTGTCAATGTAATCTCTCATAATAGAAAACCGCGAGATAACCTATATTTATATCTCAATATATCCCGAAATATCCGAGATACCGACACGAAAATTTAGATATCCATTGTATGTTTTTGGAAATTTCTAGGGATATTAAAAAGTTCCACATGAGATAATGCAATTTTTAAGATACCTCGCGCGGGACTTTCAAATATCAAAAAAATTCTACGTTGATATTTTTCTGTCTCTATTTAAATTTAATATTGTTGTCTATCTTTCTTAATGTTTAATTAGCTAAGGCTGTGTACAACAGGGTGGCCTTTAGCTTTCAAATTTTGTTATTCTCATCCCCTAGTTTTGTTCAAATGCCAAAAAAAAAGAAAAATCTACAAATTTGAGCGAAATCGGTTTATACTAATCCGTGTCCGAAAGGCCATGAAGTTTCCCATTGATTTGAACGCGAAAATTTGGGACTACCGTAATATTATAAAATTTGAAGACCCTTTAATGGGGCCCCAAAGTATCCTCCATAAGTGCTAATTGAGAGTTTAACGGCGTTGAAACTAGGACTCAACCTCTATATTGAATTGCGTTACTTTACTCCACAAATACTACTATTACATCTTTTTTAGATAATTACGGCCTATTCCTATTTTGAGTCAAATCTGTATTCAGAGTGAAAAATGGTCTAATCTCATTTTTGTGGTAAAACTGCATAAAAGGTCAAGCACCTTCGAGTTTATTAAAACTCACACATTTTATGTATTTTTTGATGCTGAACACGAATCTGCCCGAAAAAAGTGTCGCTCTCTTACCGTTTTCAAGATATCGAGATTTATACTATCGAAAATTTAGATTTTTTAAATATTTTTTGAAATACATTGATATTACGTATTTTTCCACGCTAAACATAAAGTACCCCTCCCCTTCCCCAATGCATTCCCCTCTTAACAATGGTACCCCCACCAATATTACAGAAGTTAGAAAAGGGACAGGGTTGCCTTCTAATTCGAAATGATTTCAACTGGGGGGCATTTACAACTCGTAAGCACCACCGAACCGTATCCAACAGTTTCTGTGTGTGTGTTTGGGGGAGGGGCGTAGAGTTTGATAAGCCTTGTGAGAAAGTTGGAAAAGGGTTCGGGGTGCCTTCGAATTCAAAATGATCCCGACTGAGGGGGCATTTACGACTCGTAGGAACCCCCGACCCCTTTCACCATTTGTGTGTATGTTGGGGGGGGGGGGTAAGGTTTGGGGAGGCTTGTGGAACAGTTGGAAAAGTGATCAAGGTGCCTTCGAATTCGAAACGATCCCGAATGGGGGGCATTTACAACTCGTAGGCACCCCCGACCCCTTTCCAACATTTTTGTGCGTGGGGGGGGGGGCGTAAGGTTTGGGGAGACTTGTGAAAAAGTTGGAAAAAGGGTCGGGGTGCCTTCGAATTCGAAACGATCCCGACTGGGGGTTACAACTCGTAGGCACCCCCGAACCATTTCCAACGGTTTTTGTTGATGGGGGGTATTTTAGGGGGGGGGAGTTGGAAAAGGGGTCGGGGTGCCTTCGAATTCGAAACGATCACGAGTAGGTGGAATTTACGACTCGTAGGTACACCAGACACCTTTCCACCGGTTTTTGTAGAGGAGGGGGGAGGCGGGTTTACATTTTGTTGGAGAATAGGTGCTTGAAGATCGTTGTTCGGAGGCAGTCTTCCGTTTTATTTGCGTTATAAATAAAAAGAATACATAAAGCAAGTAAGTTTGAAAGAAAAAAAAAATCACAATTTTCGATTGAAAAATCTCGATAAGTCGAAGACGGTAAGACACTTTTTTTCGAGCAAATTCGTGTTCAGCATACAAAAATACATAAAATGTGTGTGTTGTAACAAAATGGAAGGTGATTGACCCTTTATGCAGTTTTACCTTTTTTTGTTTGAAACGTTTTTCTTGGATGCTCGGGTTAGAATTTAAAAAAAGCGTTTTAAACAAAAACTATTGAAATTAGCCAATTTTTCATTCTGAATACAGATTTGATTCAAAACAGGAATAGGCCCTAATTATCTAAAAAAGATGTAATTCTAGTATTAGTGGAGTAAAATGAGGAAATTCAATTTTGAGGTTGGGCCCTGATTCCAACGCTCTTAATAGTAGGATTAATGAACACATTCAAAAATGCTTTTTATAAAAACAATTATGAATGAATAAGTTCCTCCCTGCCGATTGAACGGCACTAAAACGGCACTGCCTAGTGCCGTTTCAGTGCTGCTCATTTAAAGGTACTCAGATTCCAGTTCTAAATCCCTGCAGAAGTTCCCTTCATACCTGCGAATAGGCTACCAAGTAGACCAGCTGAAAGGGATTAAAAATGAAAAATTGTAAAATTTTGAAATTACCTCTGCGAAAGTTAGAAATTCAGAATCGACGGCTTTCGATAATTTCAGATATCTAACTATTTTTTTTAAAGTTTAAAATTCGAATGAACATAATGCATCTCGTAAATGGAATGAGATACGCCAATACAGACAACATTTTCGAATTCAACTTCAGAATAGTATATTAGTATATATTTTATAAGTATAAAATATGTATAATGAGAAAATTCATAAATTAAAAAATGTTAATAATTTGAAGAAAATTTTAAAAAGGGATTCGGGTTGGTGGCGGCCAACTACTGTAAACCACTCTGCCTGCCCGGTATGTGACGAATACAATAGGACCATTATATATGACCGTCGCATCACTCTGAGTGCCCTTTAGGTGGATCTAGCGAAACCACTGCCAAGGGAACGGGCTTAATAAAAGTCGAAACGCGAACTTGGTAGTGTACCGAGATTCAACGTCCTCGTTCGTGCTAGGTGTCAACGATTGTATCCTTAGTCCTCTGGATGGAAGGAAGGAGTCGGCCAACTGAATCAGGTCTAGTCACACGGAGTCACAAGATTCGTTGACTAACTTAAACGCAATGTCACACTTACCGAACCCAAAGCTCGCCGTGTTTTCAAGGAGCCTAGTGTGTTCT
>CAKNYM010031206.1:7636-21339 GCA_932195095.1 Andricus curvator
ATATATATATATATATATATAGGTATATATTATTTTTTATTATTAATTATTATTATTAATATTCATAATATAATAATATTATAAGAATAATAGTTATTGACAATACATATTTCCCAACAATTTTTAAACACGCCAGTATCAAGTATAAGTAGATACGTATGAAATGCTGCCAGTCCGAAGCCTGGAAAAAGTGTGAAGGGAAATTTCGGGGGAAAAAGGGGCCGAAGGGAATGAAGGAAGCCTCAAGTGGAGAGGGAAAGAAGGATCGGAGGGGAAAGGTCCCTGGCACTGATCCGAGCCCGCAACTTCAGAAATGCCCCCTGTGGATTTCGACCATAGACCGCAACTCGTGTGTAGCGTTTGGGAATCGCTGCTTTAGCATATAAAAAGTAGGAAACATGGTAAAAAAGTAGTCAACGAAAGTAAAAAATTACAAAATACGTAGGTAGGTATCATTTTAGTTTCCCTTGCGTCTCCGTGTTTGGAACTGTTTCAAGTGGGATGAGGGGGGTGGGTCAATCTAACTTGTGCCGGAAATAGCGGTCGTGAGTGGAACTAAAGAATACATGCCCCTGCCATCTCACCCAAAGCTCACTGGTGAGCGCGATACTCGAAATTCCAAAAACGCGGTCACTTGACCATCCACGCGAACGGTTGAGGGTTAGGA
The DNA here is from genome assembly GCA_932195095.1 of Andricus curvator. NCBI lineage: Eukaryota > Metazoa > Arthropoda > Insecta > Hymenoptera > Cynipidae > Andricus > Andricus curvator. Next base: position 8,304 of record CAKNYM010031206.1, read on the forward strand.
ATATTATTATTATAGGATATATAGGATCATAAGACCAAAAGGCGAATGCATCAACTCACCACAAAGATAGGCTGGGCAAGACAGTACGCGTTCCGCATTCAGTGTGTGATTGACTACATAACATCTGGAAGGAATTTCACCGCCAAGGTTCGACATTTCGCGCGACATTTCGACCAGCAAGCAGCACATTGCTGACAGAATACAGGTACTATCTGACGCTAGGAGAAGTTTATAGCTACTCTTACTGTCGACCATCCGCCTGAAACAGAGGAGGTCGAAGCATTTTGGAGAGAGAAGAATTTGGGCTAGAAAAATGCGTCAAGGTTTATTTGAAGCGAGGAAAACTTAATGGCATCCCCGAAGACCGTGAGCTCGTTGACAGAAGCACTATACAACACCTTAGCGCTGGAGAGACCTATACATACCTGGGCGTGCCACAGAGCCGCATTCAGGACGTGACATCTATTAAGGATACTCTCCGAAGCAGATACAAACGTCTCATCCGGCAGATTTGGTCTTCCGAACTGTCGGCGAGGAACAAAGTATCTGCAACGAACATGATTGCCATCCGGGTAGTACTCTATTCATTTGGAGTGGTTCCATGGACAAAGGAAGAGCTCATATCCCTTGATATCGGGTCACGAAAGGTTATGCACATGAACAAAAGCATGCACCTTAAGTCTTTTATTCCGCAAATCTACATCTCACGCCGTCAAGGTGGTCAATGTCGTATGAGCTAACGTTTGCTTTCCTTAAATCACCCGGATTGAAGTCGGCACGCAGTGTTTCATTTTGACATATCAAGACGGTGTCATTTCCACTCTAAAATACCGTCGCCACATTTTAGGCCAAGACATTCCCGATGATAGCTGTAGAACGTATCATGCACACCCCGAGCATCTAGTACACATACTATATAGTTGTCCAACTCATGTGGGAATGACCTACATTAAAGGCATAATGCACTTCATATTCTCGACAATTGTTTCTGTTGCGCACTCAAAGCCTCACATGGTTCTCCTTGACTTCTAGAAGAGAACATCAGTTTCAAACACTTATTTAAGAAATTTTGTTTTCAAACATTTTTTATATTCCTGAATTTTTAAAACAATTTTTTTAGAATATTCAGGTGAGTTTTGTACAATTTCAAAAACTTGCCCTACTTCATGTTCGCTAGCTAATTCTGTCCAAATCAGTTTAAAACACTTGTTTTACCAAATTTTATTTTAGACGTTTTTCAAATTCAAAAAAAATCTCAAAAAAATTTTTAAACGTTTTTTACAATAAACACACAGCTTTTGCACATTTTCAAAAACTTTTTCTAAATCATTTTGACACGCTAAGCCTATCCAAATCCGTTTTGAACCATAATGGGCGAGTGCTTATAGCAAAGCAAATTGGAGAAAACTTTAAAAAATTTTAATGACTTCTTTGAGGTATCACAACTACAAAGGTACACGAAGATAATATTAAAAATCACTTTGAAGTCTGTACCATAAACTTTGTATCTGGTCATTCAAACTATTCATTCTGCGGGCTGTGAATTGTTACTTTGATACTTGCGAACATTTTTGTGTAGTTAAAAATGTATTTATGAACGTTCATTTCAAATAACAGTTAATAATCACAAGCCTACATAGGTCCGGTTGTTTATAAGAAGAAGGAATCGTTTTTCTTAGTTTCTGATGCGCTGAATCCGAATCTGGCAGCGAAAATTGCCCACCACGTAAGGATTGTGAGAAAACTGTGGTTGAAACCCCCAACATCACGTTTTTAGCGAATGGTTTTCATAAATTTTTTAGAAATACTATGCATTAGATTTCTTACAAATGTAAGGAAGCCAATTTCTGTATTTGTTTTTGGGTTTAACAATACTTTTAAAAACACAGCGGCAAAATTGTTAATTTCAACGATATGATTTTTTTATCTCTGAATGAAAGCTCTTGAATAAAGTAATTGATAGCCATAAATAATAAAGACAGACTCAGAAATTACAAGTATTCTTTTATAAATTGTATATAATTATAAGAAACAATTTATTTAAACAAATGCACCAGTATATCAGTTTGTTCTCGAAAAAATTGTTTCGGCTTGAGAGATATTTGGATTATTTAAGGTCATTTAAAGTTTACATCCCTCATTTAAATTCGGGGAAAACCTGTAGGCTATTTTTCTAGACCTCCCATATCCATCCTACAGTCCGTAGAGTAGAACGGGGCGAGGCAGCCAGTGGGGCGAGGGAGCCAATTTCTTCTTATTCCCACACAGTGGAGGCACGTTAGGTATTTATCTTGCACTGTACCGAAAAAGTTCGGATTTGCTTGATTTTTTTTTTACATACTAAACATGTAAAATAATGAAATGTTTACATGTTTAAAATTCCCGCAAATTGTTTATTTAAGATATTTTCAGGTTTACGTTAATTAGGAAATTTTCTGTAAAGAAATATCGTTTATGTACGAGATAATGTTCAGAAATGAGTACCGAAATACCTTATATTATAGTATAATGTATAGGACCTTTGTTGGGAAGGAAATTTTATGGAAAAAGTGGCGGAAAAGTGGAAAATGGGCAGGTGTTCCGCGCGCTTAGGTATAGCGCTCTCGCTCAGGTATACGAAAACAACGTTTTCGACCCTGGAATGGATTTACAATACAAGGTAAATATATTGCAATAATAATATACTCCAATGAAAATAATAAAAATAAGTACGCGATTAATTATTTATGAATTATTTCAAAATTTATGGCGGGCGAAATGTCCCAGACACGGTACAAGGGCGTAAGTGAGAAAATGAGGATGTCACAGGAGGGACAAAATTCTGTTTAACTTTTGCCCATTTAATTGAAAAAAAACAATTAATTGACAGTCTTAAAGTACTATTAGGGTACAACAAATGATAAGAAAAAAGTATTTAAAAAAGCACCCGTTTCAGAGAAAATCGTTGTCAAAGTAGCGACGTTTCCCAAAAAACGCCGCGCTTGACACTGAAAAATCTGCATAACTTTTGCAAATTTGAATTTTTTGTCCAGACTAAAAAATCGTTTCGAGCGATTATTTTCCCCTATTGATTCGTGAAAAGATCGCCTAAAAAAAAGCAACCACCTCGGAGAAAATCCTTTTCAAAGGAACGATGGGTCCCAAAAAATGCCAGAGTGGACATATAAAAAACTGCATAACTTTTTTTTTTTTAATTTCAAATAAAAATCATAAAATGATCTCGACGTGTTATTTGGTTCTATTGAATCATAAAAAAATTTGTTGAAAAAAAGTAGCCGTTTACGAGAAAATCCTTTTGAAAGGGACTAATTGCTTTCTCTACAATGTGTATACGATATTTTGAGACCTATATAAGTTTTGTGCAGTTTATTAAAAAAGAAAAAGAACAAAGTACTTTTGAGTCCATTCTGAGTTCTGCTATACTATTGAAATAACACTTTAAAAAAATGAACCTCTCATGAAATAACCCTTATGTAATTGCGGCGTGCCCCAAAAAAAGACGGACCTGTGAGAGAAAATAATGTATAAAATTACCATTTTTTATTTATAAAAAAAAATTCAAATAATTTTTGTCCCCATCAGGCTGTACTGGGTTGTGTGAGCAGCAGGCTAAAGAAAACATTTCACAATTTAAACAATTATAATTTGTTTAAACAGCATTTTTGCTCCCGCAAATCGTGAAACGTTACTCTGTGTCGTCATAAATGATATTATATATCAATATAAAATATAAAATTCAATTAACAGCGTTAATTGAAATCACGCGCCTTTGTAATGTAAGGTCGGTTAGGTTAATCCGCTGCACTGCTAGCAGAATGAACATTTTCGTAATTTACGTAGGTTGTGTCAAAAAAGTTAAGTAAGTATTTTCCGCAGTAGAATTGTGTGCTTAACGCGAAAAAATGGTTGGTTTTTCGATGTTCAAAATACATTTTTTGTGTGAAATTTTTGTGGAAAAAAGCACATGTGGGGCGAGGTAGCCAACAAACGGCAGATGATGCCGAAAAAGCTAAAAAGCGAATTTCTTGTGGCGGCCCTCGACGAGGCCGCCCGCAGAAGGTATAAACTGCTTATTAAACCTCGGGCAGCAGCAACGAAGATGACATATTAATTTTTCCGACTTTTTCCAATTTTGGTTTTTGTTACATTCTCATTCTAATGAGAAGGTATTGGTTTTATGTAAAATTTGACATAGTCGGTTTTCATCAAATCTCCACGTTTTGAGACCCCCTGAGCTAGAAAAAACGATTTTTACGAAGGTGTCTGTCTGTAGTCTGTAGTCTGTCTGTCTGTCTGTCTGCCTGTAGCCACGATAACTTTAGAAAAAATGATCAGATTTGATTGAGCTTTGGCACACTTTTTTATGGCCGAAAAATAGAGAACGAGTTCGTTAACCAGCTATTTTGGATGAAAATCCAAAAAGTGAGCACATTTTGAATATTTTTGAGACCACTTTTTTGGAAGATTTGAAAATTCTATGTACGGTTATTAGTAGTACGCAAAATGACGAACAAAATATTCTTATGACTTTTCGTGATAAAAAAAAAATTACTGGAGTTATAGCATTTTCAAAATTCCAAAAAACAAACGAAAATGAACATTTTAAGCCGAAAAACGCACGATATGAAAAAAAGTCAAGAAGAGAAAAACGTTGATTCCTGAACACCCTATAATATTTTCATAACAACTTTTTGAATTTTTTGAAAAACAAAACATTCAAATTTTGATCGCACAAAAAATTAATGAAAAATCAAAAAAGCCATTTTGCTGTAAAACTATGCAAGATACCAGAAAAGATCATCTCACCAAAATTGTGCACCTAAAAAAGATCTACAAATTTCTTATCATTCACTTTTTGATATGACGCGTAGTTTTTGTTTTATTCGTAAAAAACAGCATTGAAAATAGAAAAATCAAATTTTCAGACGAATATTACCAGCTACAAAAAAATGACCAAAACAAAATTTGTTCATCCAAGGAAGAGGTACAAATTTATTGTGACTCATGTTTCGATAGAATGCGTGGTTTTTGTTTTATTCGTAAAAATAACATTGACAGTAAAAAAATCAAATTTTTGAAAAAACAATGCAAGGTACGAAAACATATAGATGAACAAAAATTGTGCATTCAAAAAAGACTTACACACCCGTAATCAATTTTTGTGGTAAGAATATGTTCAAAATGAAAAAAATTAACTTTTTTGATAAACGGCACAAGCTAAAATAAAATGTTAACTAATAAAATTTGTCGCCTGAATTATATAATTACTTTTCATTTGAAATAAAATACAAATTTAGTAATTTGTATATGAAGAACATATAACACGAAGCACAAAGTGCGCGCTCAGTGTATTTACCAAATCGCACGCCGTAAGTGCGCTCAAACTTTTTTGTTTCTATCATACGGTTCAAATGATTGTCAAATCAAATATCGAGCGCGAAGCGCGAGTGTCTGGATGAGAATGTGTTCCTTAAGGTCGATAGAACCTTGAGTAAATAAGGTTCCTTTTCAGTCTAAAATAAAAATAAATTTAACAATCACTTAATATGTAGAGGTTTTGATAATTTTATAATATTTTCAAACAAACTTTTTCTTTTCATCGAAGTCGAACACGAAGTTCAAAAACCTAGAGGAGCCTACCGTAAAGCGCGATGCAAATACGCCCGAGCTCGTAGCGCGAGGTGAACACATAATCGAGCGCGAAGCGCGAGATAAATATATGATCGAGCGCGAAGCGCGAGATCCAACAGTCGCGCGCCCTAGGCGCGCTCAAACTTGCGAGCGAAGCGAGCCGCGCGCGAAGCGCGCCATGAGAATATGCCCGCAAAGCGGGCAGATTTTTTTTCTTTTGATTTCGATTGAATGTCAGAGAAGACATTTAACTTTGTTTTATATTTTTATATATCATCTTGGACCTAATGAAGAACTTATACATTATTATATGTCTGTGTATTCAAACTTTGTGTGCCGCCTAATAGCTGCTGAAATGGTTGGCTGCCTCGCCCCATTCTATTCTATACCTGGTTATACTCTAAATTACTCTAAATAACGAAAATAAGAATTACATATTATTACCTTTTGAACTTCAAAATATATCGAAAAAGAATCTAGAAATGTTTGAAGACTTTTTTTTATTTTACGGGATTTTACGGAATATTAAGAAAAATTAGACTTTTAGAAGTTTGGAAGAAATAAACAAATATTTCATAAAGTTTCGGAAATCTTTTCAAGTCTTAAAATATTTTTAATCTCTCAAAAACTCGCAGTATAAAGTACATATAATTTCTTAAAAACAAACATAGGCCTCACATAGTTCCTCTGGGATAAAATATAGGGACCAAAGGGTACTTTTTGACATCCTTATAGTGTACTTTTTCGCGCTCAAAGGATAACAAATTCAGGATAAATTCATAAGACTTCAAAACAATTCAAGTTAAATTCCAAAATATTCAAATGAATTCAATAGAATTGAGTGAATTTAGAAGAATGCAAGCCAATTGAAAAAATGTAACAGAATTCCAAAACATTTAAAATAATTCAGCGTGATTTAAAGAAAAACTTCAAATCTTTGAAATCCTACTAATTTATGACCAAAAAAGTGACTAATGACTACAACAAAATGCAAGAGAATTCAAACGAATTGCAAAATTCTTTAAACTTGAAAAAATCTATTTATTTCAGTAAAAATTTAGTGAATTGTCAGGAATTTATGGGAAATGAGAAGAATTCGATGAAATTCATAAAAAGTCCAGCTAAATTTAACAATCAATTAAGTAAATTGAAAACAGTTCAAGAATATAAAAAAATGTATTAATTTAAATTTCAGATGAGTTTAAAAAAAATTAAATAGAATTTAAAAGAATTTTATTGAATGCCTAAGAATTAAAGGTGAGTTATAGAGACTTCAAGATGAATTATACAAAAACTTTTTAAAAATCCATTGAATTGAGTCAAGTTAAGTGCATTTGGAAGAATTCAAAAGAATTTGAAAGAATTTAGAGTTTGAACCCCTACAAAATCCCTCACTTATTGGAAATAAATTCTTCGAAATATATTAAAATATGTATTATTATATCCTGCGAACTTCCATGAAATTTGATAATATTTCGAGAAATCCTGAAGAATTAATTAAAATACCTTGAGAGCTATTAAAATTTCACTAGATATAACTTAGAAATGCCTTGAAATTGTTTAAAGCTCTTCAAAATGCCTGGGAATCTTTTAAAATACCCTAATATATTTCAAATTCCATTAAATTACTGATATCAATTAAAAATTACTTGTAATCTTTTAAAATAACCTAAAATATCTTAAATCCTTTAAAATATTTTTCAATTCTCTAAATTTTGTTAAAGCCACGAAGTAGTATAAGGAGATCCAACTCTATGGGCCATTTCGGAAAATTGTACCCCCATTTTTCCGTGCCCACATCCTATAGCACTTCAGATAACGTATTCTAGCGCCTCTTGCAGAAGACCGTTATAACATAGATTTTGCCGTTGGTTTTCAACAGTTTCAAATTTTCTCATAAGAGGCGCTACAATACTTAATCTGGTATGCTGTGGGTATGCTATAGGAAGTGGGCACGGAAAAATTGTGGGTATCCTTATATTAGAGTTGGATCTCCTTATACTACTTCGTGGTTAAAGCTTTCGAAAATGCCAAGGAATTAAGAAAATACATTAAAATATTTCAATCCTTTGATCATTTTATCAATTGATACTCTGGATCATTTAAATGCAAACTTCTAAAAATTCAAAAAAATCCATTATATTAAGTAGAATTGAGTACATTTAGAATACTCGCTTCAAATCTTTGAAACCCTACAAAATACCTCACTCGTCGTCAATAAATTCTATGAAATCCACTGAAATATTATAAAATCCCGTGAAATTCTATGATGACATTTCCTGAAATCCTAGAAAATGTATTAAAATATATTGAGAGCTTTAAAATCCCTTAAAACCATTGCAATCCTCAGAAGTATCATAAAATCTTTTAAAATATCTTAAAACCTTATAGATCCTGAGAAATTGTTCCATATCTTCCGAAATTCTAGAAAATTGTTTATCATGAAATAGTCCAAACGCTTTGAAATTGTCCAATTTTACTGCTTGAAAGCCACTTTTAATTTGAATTACCATTTTTTATTATGTATTTGATGTATTATTTTATTTTTATTTCTCGCCTTTACATTGTAACGAGGATTTCTAATTTCTCAGTGTACAAACTGTTAACCACGAACTGGCCGGGGATGGCCCAGGATGGAAATCACCAGGCCTTTTGACCCACGAACAACCCACGAAGCTCGTTGATTCTTTCTTATTCCAGGCGCCAGATAGGTTACCCTATTCGAGCCCCGCTGGTTTCGGCCCCGTCACGCTCGACAGGTCGACTAGCTCACCCCCAATACCACACAAGATAAACAATAGGAGTGGGGATCGCGTGAGCGAGAGAGAAGTTTAAATTTTTAAGCGCAATGAAAAAGTTAAACAATTTAATGAAAATTCACCACACAATAATATTACAAATTGACATCCACGTTGAGTTCATTAATTTTATACCCGGAACCGACAGACCACGTCCCAGAAACAACCTGTCACTTTCGTTGTGGCCATCCGAAGCACCCGCGTTTACACCACGCCATTTCGCGTGTTTATCGGCGTGTTACCACCCACGGTTCGGATTTGAGAGACGCCCGCCTCGACTTGCTAATATTGGGCTCTGAGTCGGGCGTGTCTGAACTTCCCGGGTGGCGAGGGGGCCTCAGATAACCCACGCAGCACTGTCGCTATCTATTACCCGCGTGAAAGGAGCACTTGCCCGGAGGCATAAAACAATACGGACTGAGAGCAAAGGGATTAGAGGTCCAGTATGAGCCACCTGGCGAGGTCTTCTTTTGTCTGGGCCATTCTTTAAAATCTCAATTTTCCTTAACTTCGGTTATCGGGTCACGTCACCGTCGAGCCAAGAGAAAAAGTGTGGAGAAAGCCCTACCTATGAATGTGATATCTCCTTTCTCATCTTCTTTCATATTGCCATTACATCTAAAAACCATCCTGTTTCTCCTATTACGTCTAGTAACCTCCTCCCCTCTTGGTCTGTCTCCTGTAACATTATTCCTTTGAGTTTAATGAGCATTAACTTTATATATCCTTTTATGACGCCTGGATGTGAGAACGTTTTCCCCTTTTTTATGAATTTAAGTTCTTAATTTAATTGTATCGTGTTCTCCTTTCATGAAATTACTTCATGAATATTAGGATCGTCCGACGATTTGTTGTGTCCTAATCAGGAAATTGGTGCCAAGTATGCACGTCGGCACCAGTCCTGTAAGGACGATAAACCTGAAACGAATTGATTTGTTAGCTACAACGATATAGAAAGAAACTTTATCCGTGATTTGAGGTTCCCAATTTACATTAAAGTGAACTTCGCTCTTTTCTAATTTTAACCCTTTAATTTTAAAATAATTCTCAGTTATAAATTCTCTTGAAATGTAATTTTTCTCATATCCAGTGTCCAGAATTGCTCTTACTTGAAATGTTCTCATTATTAACGTTTTTCTATAAAAGAGATTAGAAACATCATGAAAGATTGTGAGGTCACAGAAGCGAAGTCCGAATTGCTCGTTTCATCTATTCTTTTTAGATTCCTGCTTGCAGGAGTTCGAAAGACATATCACGCATGAATAAGCCAATGTTTTTTTTCTTTAGTGGTTCTCCTACGCGACTATCCCATGTTAGTTCGCAGATTAGATAATTTTAGGAGTCCTCATGACTTCGCTCAAACCTAGTTCATTGAAACCTATGAATTTTCCCCTCCCTTTAGAAGGACTGAGTATTAATTAATTTATTTTTATTCCGTTAAATAAGATGCCATTCCGTGCAAACTTGGTGCAATGTTTGTCCTCCAGAATGTTGTCTTATTTTCCTATCTGATTTTAAAATTTATGTAATATAGTTTTCTTTTTATTCCACCCTTTTTCGTGGTAAATTCAAATTGATAGGTGTAAAATTCTACCCTTGAGAACCATTGCTACCTTGAATTCAAAAAGAATTGCTTCTCCCTCGAGTAATTCACTGCCAAATTGACCAAATCAATTTCGAGCAGCCATACTGGCATTCATGAGCTCCCGTATAAGAACGGGTTGAAAATGAATGAGCGATCCTTAAGATCTCCAGTGTTACCCTTAATTGATATTGTCAAATTAACTTAATTAAATTCAAGTGTTCATACTGGCATTCTTGAGCTCCCGTATAAGAACGGGTTGAAGAAGAATGAGCGATCTTTATGATCTCCAGTATTACTTTTGAATCAATTATTGTTTTGACAGGTCATGAGAGGGGTTAGTTCTCAAGGTTTAATTCCTTTAGCTCGAATATATTTTTCCTGATAGGGAATATCAAAGATTTTAGAAAAAATTGTCCCCGGTCCTTCTTATCATTTGATTACCTGGCTAATAATTGTTTTTTATCTCATACGATGCTGTCGCGCAAGTGCTTCCTATGAGTCAAACGCTCGACATAGTGTTCAGTTGAACCCTCGAGCGCAGACTGACGATTCGAGTGATCCTTGGTAATCACACAGGTCCCGTCATCGCGGGTCCTCGCATCCCCACTTATCGTATAGGTTGCGCACGCAACCGCACCTGTTTCGCATAGCGTTACATGCGACCTATATAACCCTTTCGCCCAGGAATTCGCAAGTCATTCAGTAGCGTATTTATTTTCTATTTCGCCCGCTTCTGAGTGTAGTTTATAAGTATAAAATAATTATTTTATACTGCACCGTTTCACTCCCTATGTTCGGAGCTCCTTATATAGACCTCCTTTTCTTCATCCCAAATCCCTCCCCCTTGCTCGCCAGTCCAGGCATTCAAGTCCCCTCCCATCAAACTCTTCCTTCTTTTCCTTCATCCACCTCGTTATTACTCTCCTACCTTCCACTTCCCCCCTTCTTCTATATACAGAAACCACCGCTATTTTGACTTTTTCAATTATAATGATCCTTCTTACCATTGTTCCATAATTTTCCACCCTGTCCTCCTCTGTTCTCCCTTTTACTGCCAATTCTTTTCTCACCCCTGAGACCATGCCACCCATCCCTCTACATTTAACGTGTTGCTTTCTTGCTTCTTGTATTGTCCACACATAACCTTTAGGTAACATCCTTCTCATCCCCTTCCAGTCCTTTTCATCCGACCAGGTTTCACTCATCATAATCACATCCCACTTTTCTAACTCCCGCCAAAATCCTTCGGTCTTGTTCTTCAAGCCTGACACATTCCAGAAAGCTATTTTCACGTTTTTCTCTTCCCTGCCCTCACCTATCCTCCTCACTTTTCTTCCACCTTGCGGTTTGGAAACCCCTCTGTTTGATCTCTAAACTCTTTTGCATCTTCCTTTTTTCTACCTTTCTCAACTCTTTTCCCCTTTTTCCTTATTTCTTCTAATTCTTTGTCCCAGAACCATTACTGCCCATTTATCCATAATTTGTCTCTCAGTATCCATATCATGCGCCCCTTTTTCCTCTCTACCCATGCTCTCTGCTCTATTTGCCATCTCCTTTTCTCTCCCTCCATGTCAAATCCTCTTCAATTCTTTCCCTTCTTCCTCTCAATAATTTTTTTCCTGCATAATTTTATTTTTCACATCCTCACTCCCTACTTTCACTAGAAACATTCCTTCTTTTTCTTCTTGCTTCCAACTTATTCTCTTAACTCCTTCTACCCTCACCTGAACTCCAATATCTCTCAAAAGATTTTTGATTTCTGCTTCCCCTGTTTCACTCTCCACTTTCAATCCCTTAAGGGGGTATTTTAAAATTTTATTTTTCGATAGTATATAGTATGTGAAGTTTGTACGCAAAGAGATTTGTTTGGTTCGGATTTTTTAACGAAGCTGTAGCAGGGTCAACTGCGCAGATCGGACAGTACTCAGCCGCACGCTGTGGAGGGCCGCCTCGGCTGTCAGGCAGGTAGGCCATAAATGTGTATAATAGAGTCATTGTTCGCCTTAAACAAGTTTTCCTTCTCCAATACGATGTTTCGAAAGCATTTATAGATTTGTATCCAAGTTCTAGTAAAAACTTTCAGTGTTAGGTCCATGATTTAAGTATACACGGTCTAGCCTTGAATGCGTTTTTCTCAAAACACGATTTTTTGAAATGGCTGACATGATTCTGTCAAAACCACTGGTTCCTTCCTCTCTGTTTCCTTCCCCGTATGCTCATTCCTGATTTCTAAGTTGCTTACCCGTTCTTCCAACTGTTTTATCTCACTTTTTCTCTGTTTGTCAACCTCTCTCTGTCTATTCTCTATGTTCACTAGTTTACCCCACACCTTGTCTTTCTCCTCTTTCCAGAGTTTATCCCACTCTTCCCACTTTTCTCTTACTTTTCTCACTTCCCCCTTACGTCTTTCCCCTGTCTATTCATATCCCTATTCATATCATTCAGTATCTTCCTTGCTTCCTCTCTAAACCCTTTTATGAGGGCCTCTAGTTTCTAAAACATCCCCGCGTCCACCCTGTCTCTTTCTGGTGTTTTTCTTTTAATCCTAGCTTTCTTGTTATCCTTGTCCCTTTCTGAATCATCGTCCCCTTCCTCTCTTTTTCTTTTATCTTCCCCTTCACTGCTCGCCGCGCTCACCTTTTTTTGCCATTCATCCAGACTCCTATTTGAGCCCGCACTACCTAGCTTGTTCTTCTTCTTCTTCTTTGGTGATTTTTTTTAGCACTAGATCTGTAGAGACATCTGGGTTTCCGCAGTGTAGATGTCCCTTGCTGGTAACAGCGAGACCTATCCGGCCATGGCGAGTTACGGACTTATTTCATTTGTATTATTTTAAGTGTAGATGGCGTGATTGGTGTATAGTGTGCGATAGGCGGGAGGTTCAAATCTAGTTTTGTCCAAGTATGTATCTTTCACAACTTTCTAGGGGTGCACATGCCATTAAGGCTACCTAGCTTGTTGAGGCGCTGTAATTTTGAAGGTCTCCCGCGTTTATGGTCCGTGCCTGCTTCCCTTCTCTCTG
>CAKNYM010031207.1:0-11103 GCA_932195095.1 Andricus curvator
ATATATTTCTATTTATTATTGACTCGAGCAAATAATGCTTCATTTGCTGACTTTTCACCGACAGATAAACCGTAAACGCATTCAGTTTTTTTTCTATTCAGGGCATTCAAGGAGTGACGAATAAAAAGTTTGAGATACATTCCTGCGGATTACGATCAATCTTTTCAGCAAACGTAGATTATTAATCATAATTTGTAGTATGCAGTAGTATGCAGTATTAATCTGAAATGTGTTTTTTCGTTTATTTCTCTAGAGGTGGAATTTGAATGCGATCATGGGTCTATATTCAGTCTCGGAAATAATGAGTATTAAATGCTTACAAATAAATATTTTCAATATTGAATAATAATACCAGTCACGTCAAATCAAGATATGGTTTAGATTTTATTACTACATAATTAATCTAATACAGTCAAGTGGTCATAACTTTGAATTTAGTCTACATGTATTGTATCATTGCACGTGATTATAAAGAATTGCAAGTGAATGCAAAGGTTTGGGGTGAAAGTAAACGATTAGAACTTCAAATGATTTGTATTATCAAACAATGTTTCGCAAACAACTTTCATTTGCAGAAAAATAACCACTTCAGTGTTTATCCACATTTTCTTTACGTAAGTAATACAAAATTATATGATATAAAAACAGCTTCCTCATTACTTGTTTAGGCGTGTTATATGTATACAGGGCTAATTGCTTAAATCTGAGAGAGTATCTTCGCTGTCATCGCTGAATCGTGGATTGCGTATTCTGTTAACAAGAGGTGGTGGTTTCGAGTTCGTCAGAAAATACGTGCCAACAGCTGTTTTTTTAATTTTTCCCATAGCCATACCAGCTTTAAGCACTTCAATCGTCAAGTATCGCGCTTTATCCTCTGTAATCCGAGAATGATCCATCACATAACGAACAATGCTTCGGAAAGTAGCACCCGGATTAGGCTCTCTTAATCTATTAGGCGACATCAGGGAACCTAATACAGAAACAAAACAAAAAAGTGAAATTCTATCATCTTCCTACTCTAATTCTTGAGTACACAGGGAAATATTCTAACTTTCAAATCTGAATCACTCTAAATTGAAGTGCCTACATTGAGGCGCTGGATCGAATAAGATGTTATAGAACATCTGTCTCGTTTTACATAGTCCCTTCGTACTGATTTCGACAGGAAAATATATGGTACATTTAATGCAATTAGTGAGAAAGTTCAAATTTACTTGATTGACATTCAACTACAAAATACTGTTTTTTATTCCAACGAGAAGTTTAAAATTAAAAATACAAAAACTGTGTTTGTGGAAATATAAAAATAAAAATTTACAACATTCTTATGTTTAAAGAATTATAAATTTTAATCAGTCCGTTAATCTCACTACACCTTGATAGATAATTCCATCAGTTTAGAAAACAAAACCTTAATAAGTCTGATATAATTATGGCGAGTTGCAATGAAAAAATGTGGACCTACTTTACCAGCCAAAGATAGGAAGCCAGAGTTGAGCCACCAGTTAAATTTATAAAAGACTTGTCTCGCCTCAATTTGAACAGCCCAAAAATTTAAGGAAACGTATTTAGGGATATTCGCTCAACTACTGGCCCAAACTTGGAAAAAACTGTGGAAAATCTTTCTTTAATGAGTAATGCGAACTATCGGCCCATCTCTGACCCATATATCCGCCTACCATTATATTGACAGATTATTATCAATAATGATCCATTAAGATGAATGATAGCTAAAAAAAATTGTGAAAATACAAATTTCACGGTAGCAAAAAGTCGATCGTTTAACAATAATTCAGTGTCTGAATAATAAAATAGCGATGGATAAATAGATAAGAAGAACAGCAGTAGCGACTTATATTCGTTATTCTATTAATGGATAAACTTCCGAAAAACGCTTACTTTAGATTAAATTGAAACTCTTCATACCCATGTATTTTTATGCGCTGACTATGAAAATCAAAGTGAAAATTGCCGCACATTTCATTTTTAAGGTCAAAGCCCCAAAAAAGGGTTTTTAAACAGTCTTTCGATTCTATTTTGAAAGCCACTGATCTGATTGAAAAAATTTTTTTAAACAAAAGTAGTTCAGAATAAGAAAATATGTCTTTCATGCACCATGCGACTTTATTGTAAGGTTATTAGTTTTCGAGTAAAAAAAACTTGCTGCCTGCTAGGACCAGGCGGGGGAAGTGAAACTTCTGTAGCGAATTTGAGGATAGTGAAAAATTAAACTCTCAAATTAGCATAGCAACTTAGAGAACGTACATATTTATTACCGATTTTACCATGTGGAATTTACAATTCTAAAAGTGAAGAGGTAGAATGTACATTGTTTTTTTCATGAGAACGTCGTTTATAATCTCCGACGTGTCGCGCGGGGCCCCCGCGGAGATTGCCGAATGTGACATCACATTACTCGAGATCCGTTTCGCTCTCCATCTGAAAGTATTTTTTCTCGCGGCGCGCCATAAGAAGTTACACTTCAAAAAACATTTCAGCACTGTAAGGCATTCTTTTCGGATACCTCAAACAGCATGGGTGCCTTCCCACCTCCCAGGAGACATTGGAAAGGCGTAGCGGTGCGACTTAAACTATTTATGTGGCCACTTGCAGGAACGCCTCCCCCCCCCCCCCCCCTTGAGTCATTGGAAAGGGTTAGCGGTGTGACTTAAATTATTTCTATGATCAGCCAAATGAGTGCCCTTCCGCCCCACATGGGACATTTGAAAAGGTTAGAGATTTGACTTAAATTATTTCTGTGACCAGTCAGACTAAGCTAAATGATTCAAATTCTGCACGGGAGCAGATATAAACGATCTCTTGACGTCGCTCTATTTCTTGACTTTTCACATCGTATCGGAGAACAGTCAAATAACTATTATTGTTCTACCATCGCTCCTGACTAGTCTTGAATCCTCCTTCGTTTGTATATTACTGTTCACGTTGTCGGTATTTTTTTTGCTGACTACTCTCGGGTGCTTCATCCTCGTCTCCATCGAACGCTTCATCTTGGATAATGTCCAACTTCTTGCGTCGAAGAGTTGCGTGCGCGTCCACGGAATGACCATCATATCTCCATTATGGGATTAATATACGACCCATAAAGCGATATGTGCATCTTCCCTTTCGTCTTCTTCTTCATTATCGTGTCGAAAGCATTCTTGTGAACAAGTGTGTGTAATCCAATTAGGCTGCCTTCTCATTCAATGACAACGAGGAAGCCACTTGTCTTCATTATTCGTTATTCATTCTCACTCGTCATCCTCGGCATCGTCCTTTGCTTGCAAACATTGAAAGCCTTTCGAAGGTCTACATTCCAAAAAATGCCCGTAATCCCTTTCTTGAATTTCGCTTCAATAGAAAAGACTCTATCTTCGTTTCCGTTTATGCGTTGTAAGTGTGGACAGCGTTATAAAATGTATTGGCTTGGAAAAATAATCACCAGACGGTGGCACTGATGGCTTAAGTATAGTTGTGACGAAAGTCACTCTTATGATTATGGTTTCACGTGTTGTATTCGTATTTTACGTATTCTATCATTTCGGTGAAAACTAAAGACATGGCATACCTAATCAAGGGGTACTCACTAGAAATCTTAGATTGCTGCACGGGAAATCTTAAGATAATTCTTGAAGGAATTCTTGAAAATCTCTTAGAAATCTAGCATTCGTGAGAAATCTTGGAAATCATTGGCTGAGTGTGGGCAAAGATGAGGTGGTGTGGAGCATTCCGATATAAGAATTCAATACAGATTGCCGCATTCACAGTTTTAAGATTTCCAGATTTCGTATTGAGTAGCCCATCGTACCTAATACTGAACATTTTTTTAATTTTCATAAAAATTAACTGAATCTTAAAAAATGATTTTTCAATTTAGTTTTTATTAGTATTTTTTACTTAAAACTATACGTAAAAAAATTACCATAATTTTTATACTCATAGAAAATTTTTTTAAATCGCAAAATTCAACATTGTTTACCTCACTGCGACGTAGCAACGTTTAAGCACTAGCCGTTTTTTATTTTCAAAAATTCCTGTAAATAATAAAAGTCGACATCAAGTTAAGAAGGAAAAGAAAACAACAAATACACGCATGTTAGTTTCATGACCCTTATTTAAAGATCAAAAGTCATCACGGAAAGATATTTCACAGAATGATTTGACGTGACATCGGATGATTCTGTGAAATATCTTCGAATTCAACAAGTCCTTACGTTACGTTCATTCACTAAAGCTGAAAAACAGAGGTATATGAAAGTGTACAATTTCTTAAGTCGATTTCAATAATAAAATATTTTTTTGTAACACATGCACGAAATGTTCGCTCTTCGAGGCATGCATAGCGTGCGGGAAGTGACCATTTCGAAAAAATGTAACTTTATCTAGCGGTTCTGCTTGCGCATTTTGAATCAGAATTACTTTGTAGGACTGCCGAAATCATAACCTCACTTTATTATGAGTTGACGCTTGACAGACTGATTGTGAATAGTGAACATTGATTAGACAAATTCGAAGTGATAAGTTACAATATGTGACTGATAAATTACCATAAATTACAGATAAATCACCATAAATTACCGGAATTTCCGGACATTTTTGAATATCTGAAATTTCCAGTTATTTATCAATTTTCCATAAATTTCCGAAAACTTTTTATAAATTTTTGCATTTCATCCAAAAAGATTTGGCTACTTTTAATTTCCCGAAATTTTCGGTAATTTATAAATATACCGTAAATTTCCAAAATTTTTAGTATACCATTAAGCCATTTCCCTTTCGGGGTAGGCGTGACACTACCCGATTCGGGTAGTGTTTCTAGGT
Source organism: Andricus curvator (assembly GCA_932195095.1). Taxonomy (NCBI): domain Eukaryota; kingdom Metazoa; phylum Arthropoda; class Insecta; order Hymenoptera; family Cynipidae; genus Andricus; species Andricus curvator. The sequence continues at coordinate 4,822 of CAKNYM010031207.1, forward strand.
TGATAACTTGTAGTAAATAACTACAAGTGTGGGCTCACCACACCCACGTAATTTCTGATATTCGAAAATTTCCGGAAATTATTGGTAATTTTACCATAAATTTCGACACATTTCTGAAATATTTGTTTTCATTCTTTCTCAAATTGAAAATTCCCTGAATTTGTTACACAAAATATCGTTTGCAACAAGTGCTGAAAGTAAACAGTTGTCACTCTTGTGAAGTTTACAGTACTTGCTATCGGCTAATCTTTGGGTCGTTTCCAGCTCATCTTGGGCTCATTTACACTCGTGTGGAACTGCCTACTTTCCGCATTTGTAGCACAATATACTATTATCTAATTAATTTCCTTTGTTAAACAAGAAGTTATTATCATAATACATAAGAAATTACAACTTTTTCGGTCTGTATATAAATAAAAGTAAATTCGGTGTAATTTATTAATTTAATCATGTATCTATAGCTTTGTATTTGTAAAAGATTCTAATAGGTTTAGTAGTACGAAAATGTTAAATCAAGGATTGCAGTCAAACCTCGTTTATTGCAACTCCTTCGAAACGTGAACATCTTGCAATAAACGAGACTTGCAATAAACGAGTGTTGCCATAAACGAGATTTGAATGTATCTGACATCTGATATCACGTTACCTTTTGTTTATCTATATTCCTAATACCCGAAAGATACCCGGGAATTACCCGACTACCCGGGCATCAGAGTAGTAGTTACAGGGTATTGGCAAAGTCAGAGCCATAGTACAAAATTGATACTTAGCGTGTCGAAAAGAAGGCCACTGGTGGGATATCCGAGTCATTTGTGTCACATTGAAACTAACTGCATAAAGTTTGACCATATAATAATAGAACACCTCGAATCTAAAGTAATACCTGCAAAAAATTAATGATGCCCTGGAAAAAATTATACTTTTTACATTTATTTCTGCGCTGTGTATATTTCGTATGGTCGTATCTTTTTGAATTTTAACTTTAATAATTTTAGCTTCTGCGAATAATACCAAAACATGGCGTCGAAACTACCATTCAACGAGTGTCATTAAAACAACTTGGCAAAAACGCGTCAGAGGAAGGTGAGTGGATGAATCGAGTCTCTAGGATCGTTCTTTAGCACTGCAGTGCAATGGTTCGACATTGTACTAACATAAGAGCTAAGAACTCGCCAAGCGATCCGGTTGGTATCCGTCGCGTTTTAGGGAAACGAGGAAGACCAAGAGACAAAGAAAAGAGAGTGCTTTGACCAAGAGATACTAAAGGATTATAACGTCTCTATTCTCGCTCGGGCAGCTACATTCTCGAGCTCGTTTTGACCGATAATTACACGTTACCGAAGCTCACTGGGTGACCTTCAATTAGACCAAGGATCACCTGCTTCGACGCCGACCGCAGGAAGAACTCACTTCCCTGAAGTCTGTGCTGACGTCATTCCTGTGCCAACTTCTGTCTATTTTTGTAAACCCACACACCCTTTTGATGATACTAAAACTGTGAAGATCCCGCATAGAGTAACAAAGCGATTAATCATTTAGTGGTGACTAAAAGTGTCAGGACTTCATCAGCCAACTACGTCTAAAAACTTGATTGATTCCTTCGTTATGTTTCGGGATTAAAAAAATGCTCACGATGGTGTGTTGATTTTAGATTGAGCGACTGATAACAGCGTGAATATTAAATTTTACTCAAATGTACTTTGATGTATCCTTCTTACAAGTTGTCTTCTTTTAAAAGGAAATCATACATTTCATTCTTTAAATACTAGATATGAAAAATCTATTAAATAAGGAACAAATTCCAATTGTAAACATTTATTTGATAGATACTTTTCCAGACATCCGAAAAATCATGAGTCCATATAAAATCTCTGCAGGATGCATTCTAGAAAAGTTCTGCGAAAAAATGGTACCATAGAATGTACACAGAATTTCGGCAGAATAGCCGTAAGGATCATATAACGGCTTATAAACACATAAGGAAGCTCCAGGTGTCCAAAGTACATCTTCCTCAGGGAAGTTGTGTTCTGTATATAGTAAGCTTAATGCAGCCAAATAGATCCAACAATGAATCGACGTGACTTCATGACTTCCGAAAGCACTAGATACGCAAAAGCACATCTTTCGCGGGAAAGTTGATATCTGGGTGGCTTAAAAAAAATGATTAGTTTCTCCATTTTTCAAAGGAAGCTTCTCAAACTTGGTAAGATAAGCAATTTTATTTTCAGAAACTATGCAATAATTGATTACAGCCATAATTTTGAAAACATCCAATGTGGTGGTTGGTAAAATTGTTCTCAGACTTGGCAAGACAAACTTTTTTTCCAAAATTTTGCAATAATCAAAAATAGACGAAAATTGATAAAAATAAAATAAGGCCGCTCAAATTTGAAAAAAAAATTCTTTATTCTGGTGAGGTCATTTAGCAACAGTAACCAATACTTATTGCCTTGAATGTAAAATAACTTTGTCGACAAAATGTCTACAAATTTCGTTCACCGATCGCCAAGATCGTTCGGAAGACTTCTGTTGAAATATGGAGAAACTATTTTTTTTCAAATTTGACTAGCCGCAAATATGTATTATTCCCAACTTTCGGGTGCCTTTGATTACTCCATAGTTTCTGAAAATGTAACCATTATGAAGATTCTTTCACAACATTCAGACTCCTATTTTAGATCACTATATATATATTTTTTTAAGGGTAAACAGCCACCGCAGGGTCCCACTGAGAGCAACTGCCGTCTAAAAATGACACCGGCCACGTCTCACGACCGTGAGATAGGTGGCACGATGAAATTACGACGACAGGCCGGCGAAACCCTCGTGTGCCTTGAGGACACGAAGCGCCGATCACAAGGACAATTACTCTAACCGAATATTTTGGATACACTTGTTACAGCTCCCTTTTAAGGTCTTCTCTTTTTCCTTCTCCTTGGCAGTGATGTTATATCCGGGCGGAGCCGAGAATTCGATCACGTATACAGTGAGTTTCTCGAAGTCTTGGAGAACGATGGCAGGCCTCGAGTGTGCAACGGAGACTGCTGTCCGAAAATCGTAGTTCCAGAAAAATTGGCACTTCTCAATTGACTCTATCTCCCTCGGAGCGTTCGGCAGGGCAAGGTCGCGGCTAATGCCGTAAGAGCGACCAAGATGGCAATACAGCACTGTTAGGACCGCATTATGTCTGTAGATATACATCGTTCCCGCGTGGTTGGGACACCCAGATATTATGTGTTCTAGGTACTCAGCGTGTGCATGACATGCTCTGCACCTATCGCTGGGAACTTATTGACACAAAATGCGGTCGCGGCATACTAAGGTGGAAATGTCACCATTCTGGCATGCGAAAATGAAACCCTATGTACCTGAATTAAGCCCGGACGATCTGAGGAAAGCAAAATTTTGCTCATTCGACAAGGACTGTTTTTCGACATTTCTATGAAAGTTTTCGTGGATTTTCTTCTCGAGTAGCAGTTGGTGAAATTTTTCAACCTCTGCTTTCTTTACTTCGGCTTTTAGGAGTGAAGCATCTAGATGTAGTAATGTACTTTCCTTACTACTGATTTTAAAATCCAGGCCAAGGATCTTGGTCGCTTGCAACGATGTCAGCTGTACTTAGATCAATTCGGTTATGAAGACACTGGAGATTCATAAGTCCGCGTCCACCTTGACGGCGTGAGATGTATAATCGCGGAACAGACGAATTGATATGCAAGCTTTTATGTATATGCATGATCTTATGTGTGGTGATATCAAGGACCGTAAGCTCGTTCTTCGTCCATTGAACCAAACCAAACGAGTAGAGCAGAACCAGGACGGCAAGCATGTTAGTAGCAGATACCTTGTTCAACGCCGACAGATTGGAAGACCAAATCTGTCGAAGAAGATGCTTGTATTTTCTTCGGAGAGACTCCTTCACTGATGTTACGTCCTGGATGCGGCTTGGAGGCACGCCCAGGTATGCATAGGTCTCTCCAGTGTTGAGATGTCTAAAAACACTTATACCCACGAGTTCAGGGTCCTTGGGAACGCGAGTAATCTTTCCTTTCTTCAGATGAATTTTGGCACACTTGACCAATCCAAAGTCCATCCCAATTTTTCCTGTGTAATTTTCGACGATATTTATAGCAGTTTGAAGTTTGCTTTTACCAGAGGCATAGTTCATTAGGTCATACATATAAAATACATGAGTGACCTTATGCTCGCGATAATTAGTGTCTCCACAGAGGTATTCAGAAGAATTTCGTAGTGCGAGAGATAGAGGCAGACGCGTGATGCAAAAAAGCAAAGGGTTCATGGTATCGCCCTGAAAGACGCCCTCTGGAAGGTTACGTTGTTCGTTGTCCCACGATAACTTCCAGATGAGATAGTAGTGGATACACCTTTAAGCTTTCCAACAGACAGATGATAAGTCTATGAGAGGTTGAATCGAAAGCTTTCCGGTAGTCAATCCAGGCCATTGACAGGACGCGCTGATGGGCTGCAGCGTCTTTACAGACACACCTGTCAATTAGCAGGTTCTCTCGACAGCCTGCTACACCTTTTTTCGAGCCACGTTGTTCGTACATCTCTCGCCATACAGGCTCAATTCGCCGAACAATCCTGTTGTTGATGACAGCTGTAAAGATCTTATACAGCGTGTTCAAACAAGTTATGGGCCTGTAATTTTCTGGGTTGGACAAGTTGCTTCTTCCACCAGAAGTTCTTGATACAATCTGGTCCAGCAGCGGAAAAGTTCTTCGTGCCTCTAAGTGCTTTCTTCACCTCTTCGGCAGTGATTGATGGACATTCCTCCTCAGATTTTATGAGGTTGTCGCAAAACTCCTTGAAGCGGATGATATTGTCAGTATCTTCTTTCAACTCTAGTGTTTTCTGGATCTTGTACACCTCTCTCCAAAAAGTCTCTACCTCCTTGGGCTTGGGTGGATTTTTTACAGAAAACGATGGGTCAGCGAGAAACTGTTGATTCTCCCTGATCCATCTCTCTCTCTTCTGTATTCTCCTCCTTGCGTCAGATAACAGCCGTATTTTGTCAACAATATGCTGCTTGATTGTCTGCAGCTTTGACTTGTTTAGTGTATGATTCAAGATCCTTAGTTCTTGGGCGAACTTTCGAACCATTTCCGTAAACGGTCTACCAGATGTTATGTAGTCAATGACACATTGAACACGGGACGCATTCTGTCTTGCCCATCCAATCTTCTTGTTCAGTTGATGCAAGCGTCTTTTGGTCTTTTGGTCCATCGTCGGTTTCAGCCTTCAAATTGAATCAGCCAAAGCTCTCGCAGCACCATAAACTGAGCAATTGATGGTCCAGAGGTCAGACTCTTGCGAGATATCTCCACGAAAGGTGGCATCTATTTCAGCCAGATCTTGGCGCTTAGGAAGAACTTGAATGTTAATGTTCCTTCTTGTAATGAAATTGCGATCATCTCTCAGAAGGTGCCTGCTTTCTGCGGTTGGTCTCAATGTCGCTTCCTCATCTTCGTCTGCAGCTTGCTCAAGTAGTGGTTGGGGAAGCGCTCCGCGTACATATCCATTTTTCCGGAGGTTGACGTCTTGATTTCGCAAAGACTGATGCGAAACGTGCTGAAGTTCTGGGTGTTTCTGGTACCACAGAGTGTGCATACGCGTCATACAGCCTCCGCGAACAGGGATAATGCTGGCATCGTAGCAGTCTAGCACGTCATCCCTGAGTTGATCCGTCCACTCAATGTGGGCGTTTCGCCGGTTCGTCGTCGTGTTTCCATCTAAATTATTTTCAGCACCCCGAACTCTAGGCTGATCGGCATTGTTTGCGACCCATTGTCGGGTGCTCTGCGCGTTCGATTGTCTTGAACCGCATTTACAACATTTTGGTGTTTTGGTGGTTTGGTGGTTTCATTGTTGTTCCCGCGAGCAGCTTGGGAAAGGGGTAGTCCATCCTTGTAGAGCCCCGCGTGCAAGGATAAGGCTGATACTCTGAGAGGTCGCCCGGTATCCCAGAGTCACCGTTTGAGACACCTAACCCAGGTGCCATTCAGCTTTTGGCACGATTTTTTCGCCTTCGCTTAGGAGTTATTCCTTCGGGACCATCCCTGGACAATTGTCCGCGACTGCTTATTAATTATTGTAACCATATTCAGCAGAAACCCTTGGTACAGGGACCCTCTATCCGCAACCCGAGGACGCGTTCGGTGGCTTTGTCATAGGCCCTTCGGCTCTATTCCAAAGGAATCGAAACCGAAAACCGATATATATATATATATATATATATATATATATATATATATATATATA
>CAKNYM010031208.1:4139-25409 GCA_932195095.1 Andricus curvator
TATTTGAAAACTCTTATGTTTGGTTTACAAATAATTTTTTAAACTAAAAATGTTACTATTCCATTTTCGATTGAAAATTATTATTTTTTCAGTTCAAAATTAACTATTTGGTTGAAAATTTGTCTTCTTTTATTAAAACTTCAAACCTTTTTTTAAAAGTTAATGTATTTGGTTGAAAAATTGTATTTTTGGGTAGAAAATTAATCTTTTTATTTAAAATGTAATATTCTTTAAAAATTCGTCTTTTTGGTTGAAAATTCGAGTGTTCCAGTTAAATATTCATCATTTTAGTTGAAAATTTATCTTTTTGGTTTAAAATTTAACTATTCCAGATAAAGATTTATAATTTGATTTGAAAATTCATCACTTTGTTTGAAAATCTAACTATTATTTTGAAAGTTAGTTTTTGTTGTTGTTAAAAGTTAGTTTTTTGTTATTGAAACTAATTTTTTTAACTGAAAATTTAACTTATTCCAATTGAAAATTCCATAGCTGTTGTTGAAAATTCATCTGTTTGGTTAAACATTAAGTTTTTTAAATTGAAATTTAATTATTAAAGTTTTGGTTGACAATTTATCTTTTTTTCGTACAAATTAATGTTTTGGTTTGAAAATTGAACTATTTCAGTTAAAGATTCATTGTGTTAGTTGAAAACTCTTATGTTTGGTTTACAAATAATTTTTTAAACTAAAAATTTTACTATTCCATTTTCGATTGAAAATTATTATTTTTTCAGTTCAAAATTTAACTATTTGGTTGAAAATTTGTCTTCTTTAATTAAAACTTCAAACCTTTTTTTAAAAGTTAATGTATTTGGTTGAAAAATTGTATTTTTGGGTAGAAAATTAATCTTTTTATTTAAAATGTAATCTTCTTTAAAAATTCGTCTTTTTTATTGAAAATTCGAGTGTTCCAGTTAAATATTCATCATTTTAGTTGAAAATTTATCTTTTTGGTTTAAAATTTAACTATTCCAGATAAAGATTTATAATTTGATTTGAAAATTCATCACTTTGGTTGAAAATTGAACTATTTAGTTGAAAATCCGTTTTTTTGTTGAAAATTAATTTTTTCAACTGAAAGTACAACTATTCCATTTTTTTTGTAAAAAATTGATATTTTTTAGTGGAAAATTTAAGTATTTTTTTCAAAATTCATTTATTTTTCAACGTTTTGCTCTGTTGTGTTAAAAGATGTTTAGAACGAACGTCATGAATTAAAATAAATGTTTGCGTTTTGCGGCAAATAGAAATATGTTACTTTGAGTTGACCGGGAAAATTGAAAAACTTGACCGGGGAAAACCGGGAAATGACCGGGAATTTGAAATCGTCCGCCGAATCGCCACCCTGTACCTGTATATATTGTTTTTATTGCTTGTGGGAGTCATCCATTGACTCTGTACTCTTTAAGGACTTCCCAAAGTTTACTTCTATTTACCTTGTCAAATGCTCTTTCTGTTTCAACAAATGCACAGAAAACTTTCTTTCCTACTCTTAAGCTTTTTTCTGTGATCAGTCTTAGGCTAAATATCTGATCTGTACATGATCTTCGTGGCATAAATCTTGCGGTACTTAGTAAGCTGATACCTCTGTAATGACTGCAGTTGCTTTTATCTCCCTTTCTTTTGTATATTGGTACGAGAATCGCTTTTCTCCAATCGTCTGGGACTTCCCCCGTCTCGATACATAAATTGATCAATTCGCACAACCTGTGAGGTATGTACTTGCCACTGTATTTAAGAATTTCAGCGCTCAGTGACACAGACTTTTTCAATTGGGTTTTCTAATGCATTATGTTCTATGTCGCAGTTCTGTTGCCCTATATCTTCACCTCCTAATAATTCTTTAAAAAAGTCTTTTGAAGCGTCTACTATCCCGTCTATATCATATAGCATTTCACCTTTGCTGTTTCTCATGCTGACAAACTCTGTACTTCTACTTTCCTTCATCTTTTTAAATAATAGTTTCATAATTCCTTCAAAGCTGTTTTGTATTTTCTTCTCTTCTTCTGTTCTGAAAATCTTTGAAATCCCATAACATTATTTTTAATCTCTTAAATTGGTCTAAAATCTCTTGAAATCCTTTAGTATTCCTCCAGATCTCTTGAAATCTGTTAAAATCACTTGAAGTAATCAGAAATCCCTCGAAATATTTTGGAAAGGTTGACATTTTTTTTTAACTTTAAAAACCCCAAAGATATCTTCTGAAATCTTAATACATATTTGGTGTACACTCAAGATTCGAATAATCAACCTCTCGGTATTAAATAATTAACGGCAATAAAGAAGAATGAAGAGTGAGGGCGAGATTTTCAAGGCATTTCGTTCCACACTTTTTTTTAGATAGAAAATTCCCTGAAATTTAAATTTTTCAGTTTTAATGTACTGAGAGCTTAGAATTATTTGTTTTTATTAGGTCTTGATTTTAATTCAAATTTAAATTTATATTTATTTTTCCAGATCGATTTTGTCGCGCACGATGACATACCCTACATGACAGACGATGCAGAGGATGTTTACGCAAGGCTGAAAGAAAAGGGAATGTTCGTCGCGACCCAGAGAACAGAAGGTGTATCGACGTCCGATATCATCGCAAGAATGGTCAAAGATTATGATATTTATGTCAGGAGGAATCTCGCCAGAGGCTACAGTGCCAAGGATCTTAATGTATCTTTCCTAAACGTAAGTTTAATCAAATAGTTCTATAATTAATTAAATAATTCGATAGTCTTATCATCGTATTCAGGGCTCGGAACGGGTTACTTTTTAGTAACTTAGTTACTTTTTTAATCCGCTGTTACTAAAAAGTTACTTGTTTTATGAAGAGGTTACTTTTGGTTACATTCCAGAAAAATTTCAAAGCTTAATTTTCAAAAATATTTCAGAAATATTTAAAACATTTCACAAAAACTTCAGAAGATTTCGCAAAGATTTCACAAAAATTTCAAAGATTTTAGAAGATTTTGCAAAGATTTTCGACAGATTGAAGCGGTTTCAGAAAAATTTCGCAAAGATTTCAAAAAATTCCATAAAAACTTCAAAAAATTTCTGAACAATTTCAACGATTTCAGAAAAATTTAAGAGAAATTTTAAAAATTTTAGAAAGATTTAAAGTATTTCACAAAAACTTTGTTTTCAAAGATTTTAGAAGATTTCGCAAAGATTTAAGAAAGACTTCACAAATATTTCAAAATTTTAAAAACATTTCTAGAAAAAGTTTCAGAAAAATTGCAAAGGTTTCAAACAATTTTCAAAAATTTCAGAAGATTTCTCAAAAATTCCAAAAAAATTTCAATCATTATAAAGATTTTGGAAGATTTCGCAAAGATTTTAGAAAGATTTCAAAGATTTTATAAAAATTTTAAAGATTTCACAAAGATTTAAAAGTTTTCACAAAAAATTTCAGAAAAGTTCGCAGATTTCAGACAAATTTCTGAAAATTTCCAGAATTTCCACAAAAGTTTCAAAATATTTCAGAAAATTTCGCAAAGTTTTCAAAAAAAATCCATAAAAACTTCAACAAATTTCTGAACAATTTCAAAGATTTCAGAAAAATTAAAAAAATTTCAGACAAATTTCAAAAATTTTAGAAAGATTTCAGAAAGATTTAAAATATTTCACAAAAACTTTGTTTTCAAAGATTTTAGAAAGACTTCAAAAATATTTCAAAATTTTAAAAACACTTCTAGAAAAAATTTAAAAGGTTTCAAAAAATTTTCAAAGATTTTAGAAAAAATTCACAAAAATTTTTAAAAAATTTAAAAATTTCAGAAGATTTCTGAAAGATTCCACAAAAATTTCGAACATTATAAAGATTTTAGAAGTTTTCGCAAAGATTTTAGAAAATTTTAAAAGATTTCACAAAGATTTAAAAGTTTTCACAACAAATTTCAGAAAAGTTCGCAGATTTCAGACAAATTTCGTACAAATTTCCAGAAATTCCACAAAAGTTTCCAAATATTTCAGAAAATTTTGCAAAGTTTTCAAAAAAATCCATAAAAACTCCAAAAAATTTCTGAACAATTTCAAACATTTTAAAGATTTCAGAAAAATTAAAAAAATTTCAACCAATTTCAAAAATTTTAGAAAGATTTCAGAAAGATTTAAAATATTTCAAAAAAACTTTGTTTTCAGAGGTTTTAGAAGATTTCGCAAAGATTTTAGAAAGACTTCACAAATATTTCAAAATTTTAAAAACATTTGTAGAAAAAATTCCGAAGGTTTCAAAAAATTTCACAAAAATTTTTAAAAAATTTAAAAATTTTAGAAAATTTCAGAAGATTTCTCAAAGATTCCACAAAAATTTCAAACATTATAAAGATTTTAGAAGCTTTCGCAAAGATTTTAGAAAAATTTAAAAGATTTCACAAAGATTTAAAAGTTTTCACAACAAATTTCAGAAAAGTTCGCAGATTCCAGACAAATTTCTGAAAATTTCCAGAAATTCCACAAAAGTTTCAAAATATTTCAGAAAATTTCGCAAAGTTTTCAAAAAAAATCCATAAAAACTTCAACAAATTTCTGAACAATTTCAAAGATTTCAGAAAAATTTCAGACAAATTTCAAAAATTTTAGAAAGAATTAAAATATTTCACAAAAACTTTCTTTTCAAAGATTTTAGAAGATTTCGCAAAGATTTTAGAAAGACTTGACAAATATTTCAAAATTTTAAAAACATTTCTAGAAATAATTTCAGAAAAATTTCAAAGGTTTCAAAAAATGTTCAAAGATTTTAGAAAAATTTCACTAATATTTAAAAAAATTTTAAACATTATAAAGGTTTTAGAAGATTTCGCAAAGATTTCAAAGATTTTACAAAAATTTAAAAGTTTTCACACAAAATTTCAGAAACGTTCGCAGATTTCACACAAATTTCAGAAAATTTCGTAAAAATTTCCAGAAATTCCACAAAAGTTTTAAAATATTTCAGAAAATTTCGCAAAGTTTTCAAAAAATTCCATAAAAACTTCCAAAAATTTCTGTACGATTTCAAACGATTCAAAAATTTCAGAAAAATTAAAAAAATCTTGGAAAGATTAAAAATATTTCCAGGGCTTGGAACGGGTTACTTTTTAGTAACTTAATTACTTTTTTGATCCGCTGTTACTAAAAAGTTACTTGTTTTATGAAAAGGTTACTTCTGGTTACATTCCCCCCCCCCCCCAAATAGCGAAATGAATTAATTCATTAATCGTATTATTTACAAACTTGTGAAATATGCAAAAATTCACAAAAATTTTACAAAAACTTCAAAAAATTTCAGAAGATTTCGAAAAGATTTGAAAATTTTTTAGACATTTCAGAAAAATTTCAAAGATTTCAGAAAATATTTCACAAACATTTCAAAAGTTTTAAAACATTTCAGAAAATTTCAAATCTTAATTTTCACAAATATTTCAGAAATATTTAAAACATTTCACAAAAACTACAGAAGATTTCGCAAAGATTTCACAAAAATTTCAAAGATTTTAGAAGATTTTGCAAAGATTTTCGACAGATTGAAAAGATTTCAGAAAAATTTCAGAAAATTTCGCAAAGATTTCAAAAAAATCCATAAACACTTCAATAAATTTCTGAACAATTTCAAACATTTCAAAGATTTCAGAAAAATTAAAAAAATTTCAGACAAATTTCAAAAATTGTAGAAAGATTTAAAATATTTCACAAAAACTTTGTTTTCAAAGATTTCGCAAAGATTTAAGAAAGACTTCACAATTATTTCAAAATTTTAAAAACATTTCTAGAAAAAGTTTCAGAAAAATTGCAAAGGTTTCAAAAAATTTTCAAAGATTTTAGAAAAATTTCACAGAAATTTTAAAAAAATTTCAGAAGATTTCTCAAAGATTCCACAAAAATTTCAAACATTATAAAGATTTTGGAAGATTTCGCAAAGATTTTAGAAAGATTTCAAAGATTTTATAAAAATTTCACAAAGATTTAAAAGTTTTCACAACAAATTTCAGAAAAGTTCGCAGATTTCAGACAAATTTCTGAAAATTTCGTAAAAATTTCCAGAAATTCCACAAAAGTTTCCAAATATTTCAAAAAATTTTGCAAAGTTTTCAGAAATTCCATAAAAACTTCAAAAAATTTCTGAACAATTTCAAACATTTCAAAGATTTCAGAAAAATTAAAAAGATTTCAGACAAATTTCAAAAATTTTAGAAATATTTCAGAAAGATTTAAAATATTTCACAAAAACTTTGTTTTCAAAGATTTTAGAAGATTTCGCAAAGATTTTAGAAAGACTTCACAAATATTTCAAAATTTTAAAAACATTTATGTATGTATTTCAGAAAAATTTCAAAGGTTTCAAAAAATTTTCAAAGATTTTAGAAAAATTTCACAAATATTAAAAAAAATTTTTAACATTTCAGAAGATTTCTCAAAGATTCCACAAAAATTTCAAACATTATAAAGATTTTAGAAGATTTCAGAAAAATTTTAAAGATTTAAAAGTTTTCACAACAAATTTCAGAAAAGTTCGCAGATTTCACACAAATTTCACAAAATTTCGTAAAAATTTCCAGAAATTCCACAAAAGTTTCAAAATATTTCAGAAAATTCCGCAAAGTTTTCAAAACATTCAATAAAAACATCCAAAAATTTCTGAACGATTTCAAACATTTCAAAAGTTTCAGAAAAATTAAAAAAATCTTGGAAAGATTTTAAATATTTCCAGGGCTTGGAAATTATTTGAAAACTCATCCTTTTGGTTAGAAATGTACTTATTTTGTTAAAAATTCGTCTTTTTCTGTTGTTGAAGATTCTCTCATTTTCAAAGAGATAAGAAAAATTAAATTATAGGCAAAAATTTATTTTGAAGAATTCGATAAAAATTTTAGAAGCTTTTTAATAATTTTAAAATATTTTAGGAGATTATTTTGTTTTTAAGATCTCTGGAGAAACTTTAAAAAGTGAAGGTTTTATTGAAAGATTTTTAGACTTTTTTGATTTTGCAGGATAAAAAACATGTTAGGAAAACTGAATTTTGAAGGATTTCAAGAGAAAAATTTTTTTTTGTTTGAATTCCTGGTAAAATTTCAAATGATTTTTTATTTTCAAAAATTAATTTTCAGAAAAAATTGGACATGATTTCAAAACATTTTACATGATTTCGTAATATTTTAAAGCAGAATGTGAAAGAAAAACATTTTCAGAATTTTTCAAGATTACAAAATTTCATAAATAATTCGAGTAAGTTTGAGAGATATGTATACAATTTTTAAACAGATTTAAAAATAATTATAAAGTAGAAAAGATTACAAAAATTTAAAACTAAATGTAGATTTTCGAAAATTTCGTAAAAAAAATATTCTTATGATTCATGGGAAAATTTCAAATGATTTTTTTTCAATGAATTCTAAGAGAAAATTGAAAAAGATTTCAAAGCATTTTTAATTATTCCCTAAAAATTTGAAATAGAATAAAATGTACAGATTTCAAAAAATAAATAGATTTCAAAAGATTTCCGAAATTGTCAGAGAAGAATCTGAAAGATATTTTTTAATTTGATGAATTTGAAGAGAGGATTGAAAAAGATTTCAAAACATTTTTGATCATTTCCAAAAATATTGAACAAGAGTGTAGAGAAAAGTTTAAAGCAAAATTTTTCAATTTGGCAACATTAAAAAAATTTAAGAAATATTCCAGTAAATTCAAGAAAAATGTAGAAGATTTAAAAGTATTCAAAAATAATTTTAAACAAAATTTAGATTCTTACAGATTTCATACAAAAACTTTAGAAACTTTTAAAGAATTTTGAAAGGTTTTATGAGAATACAATTTTTTTTTAATTCCTGGGAAAATTTAAAAACATTTCAAAAGATTTCTAAAATAATTTTGAAAATTTTAAGACATTTTCTTTAATTTTAAAAGATTTTTCAAAATTTGAAGAAAAATTCGAGTAAATTTAAAACATCTTTAGGAATTTTAGAAGTTTTGAAGAGATTAAAAATATTTTTAAACTTGCAAAGATTTCCGAAAATGTATTTAATATTTTTAAATTAATTCCAAGCTCCTAAAAGTCCTGAATAATTTTTAGATTGACTTGTATTTTTCCTAATATTTGGTTAAATCCTGTAAAATAAAACAGTTTTCTTTAAAACCTTCTAGATTCTTTTTCGACACATCTGACATCTTCAAAAATCTTTTTAATTTTTTTAAGAATCTTTCAAAAATTATATTTATATAACTTTAAAAACAAACTGATGATTCTTATTTCCTTGTACTCAGATCTCCGAGTCTAATTTTAGCTGAAATTGATGTGTTCAAAAACTTTTAACAAATAGTTATTCGAAATTTTTATTTTGTATTAAAAATTATTTTATTCCTCAAATCGAAAAATCACACTCTCGCGTAGATTCAAGTTTAGGAAACTAAGTTGAAATTAAACAATAGAACATAAAATTGAAATTTTCAACTTTGCAAGATGTTAAATTTACAATAAAAAACTAGAACCTAAAAATTATTCCAAAATGAAAAAACCATTGAATGAAAAAAAATTAATTAAAGCAATTTACGTTCAAAATGCATTTAAAGTATAAAAACTTGTCTCATTTGAAAATAATGCATGTTAATAAGCTTACATTTTTAGAATCCTGTTATAGATGAATAATTAAGATATAGGCGTCTGTAAAATTGGAAGTTAATTTATTTTAAATAATTCAATGTATGCAAAACTTCCTGGAATTTTAAAATACTTAAAAAAACTTGCATTTTTAGAAAGAAATATTTCAGACGTGGATCGATACTTTCATTGAAGAATAATTAATACATGGGCCTCTGTAAATTTTGATCGTGTTTAGTTGAAATTGATTCATTTTCAATGATGTTCTTTATCTTTGCAAGTATTTTTAATCAGAGATTAAATTTCGAATTTTTATTTAAACTACCTTTGTAAAAACCTGAAAGAGACCGGGAATTTAGAAATCAAAATTCTGTAGCAACGCTTGTATAAGAAATTGAATGAAAAAGTTTTATTCAAAATTTCATCAAATAATAAAAAAAATGAAATTAGCACTTTTATAAATTAGGATTAAAATTTACATACTGTTTTGTCCAATTGTTGTATGCCTTATAACTTCAAACCAAAATTTAATGGGTTTAACAATTAATTTCATTTATACAAATATAATTAATCTATATTCTTAAAGAAATAATATTTTTAAAATTTCGTTTTTTTTTCTGAAATTTTGAACCGCGCACCCTTTTTAGGGTCCGTAAAATTTGACCCCCCACCCCATCTTACTGTTTCTTTTGAAGTAACAAAGTAGTTGAATTTTCAACTAAAAAATCTGAATTCTCAACCAAAAATGTAATAGCTGATATTTTAGCCAGGAAAATATTTTCATTTTAAATCAAAAACAGTTGAATATACCGAAAAAGAATGAATTTGCAAGAAAATAGTTTAATCCTCAACCAAAACCTTTACCAAAAAAGATGAAGTTTCTACCAAAAGAGATCAATTTTTAAATCAAAGAGACGAATTTTCAACTAAAAAAGATTTTTCAGTCAATAAATAAAAATAATTTCACCCACCATGTTGAATTTTCAAGCCAAAAAGATGAATTTTCAACAAAACAGTTGAATTTTCTACAAAACAGTTCAATTTTAAACTCGAGAATGTGAATTTTCAACTAAGATGTTTAATTTTCTACGAAAAAGATGAATTTTCAACAAAATACGTACATTTTTAACCAAATAGTTGAATTTTCAACAAAGAAGCTTAATTTTCTACGTGAAATATGAATTTTCAACCAAACACATCCATTTTTAACCAAATAGTTGAATTTTCAATCAAGACGATTAATTTTCTACCAAAAAATACGAATTTTCAACATATTACATACATTTTCAACTAAATAGCTTGAACAATAAACATGCTGTTAGTCCAAATAGTTGAATTTTTAAACTGAAAAAAATCTCTTTCCAACCAAAAATGGAGTAGTTGAATTTTCATTTAAGAGAATTAATTTTCAGTATAAAAAAAAACGAATTTTCGACAAAACAGTTTAATTTTGTTCCATATAGTTGAATTTTCAACCCGAGAATATGATTTTTTAACAAAAAAGTTCATTTTCAACCAGAGCAGAGGAATTTTCAAGGCATCCAGTAGAAGATTCATCATTTTAGTTGACAATTCATCATATTCTTTGGAAATGTAACTTTTTTAAAAAAATTGTTTCTTTTTTTTGGTTGGAAATTATTTTCTTAACTGAAAATGTAACTACTATTTCAATGAAATATTCCATCATTTTAGTTGAAAATTCATCTCTTTGGTTGAACATTAATTTTTTTGAATAAAAATTTACCTATTAAATTTTTGGTTTAAAAATTATATTTTTTAATTGAAAATTCGTCTTTTTGGTAGAAATTAATCTTTTTGGTTGAAAATTCATCTTTTTGGTTTAAAATCCAACTATTCCACTTGAAGATTCATCATTTTAGTTGGAATATTCCATGATTTTATTTGAAAATTCATCTCTTTTTTTGTACACTAATTGTTTTAACTGCAAATTTTACTGTTCTATGTTTGGTTGACAATTTATCTTTTTCAGTTGAAAATTCGTATTTTTTTGTTGTTCAAAATTTAACTATTCCAGTTGAAGATTCATAATTTTAGTTGAAAATTCATCAGTTTGGTTGAAAATTCAAGTATTCCAGTTAAACATTCATAATTTTAGTTGAAAAATGAAAATTCATCTTTTTGGTTGAAAATAAAACTACTTGGTTGAAAGTTAAACTCTTTTGTTAAAAATTCATTTATTTATTCCAGTTAAAAATTCCTCACTTCTTTTTGGAATTTGAAGCGATTTAAATTTAATTTAATATAGTACCCACATTAATTTTACCTAAATATGCCCTGACTTTTAAGTATAAGATAAAATAAAAATTTATTTGAATTATTATTCACATTCATGAACTTTAGAGAGAAATTGAAGAAATTATTACTTATGTTTTTAGTATTATTTGATTATTTAATTGTTCGATGGTGCTAATATACATATTTTGAAAAGTGCGAAATATTTGAATGGCTCCTTACTATGAAAAGTTATACCTGAAAAAAACCTGGAATTGTCAGGGAATTTTTTTACAGGATTTGAGTAGACACCCTGTAATAGTTGATATTTCAACAAAAAGATTTTAATTAAAAATTAAAAACAGTTGAATTTGACCAACAAAGACAATTTTAGAATAAAGCACTTAAATCTTCAACTGAAACAGATTAATTTTCAACCAAACAGTTGAATCGTTAAGAAAAAATATGAATTTTTAATACAATACATCAATTTTCAAAAAAATAGCTACATTTTCTACCAAATTGTTGGATTTTTTAGTCGAAAATACGAATTTCCTACAAAACAGTTTAATTTTCAACCCCCAAATGCGAATTTTTAACCAGACAGTTGCATTTTATGCCAAGAAAAAATGGAATTTTCAACAAAATAGTTCAATTTTCTAGCACAGTGATGAATTTTCGATTTAAAAAATGAATTTGAACCCTTAGCCAAAAACAGACTAATTTGCTAACCAAAAAAAAGAGATAGTTGAATTTTCAACGCAAAAGATGAATTTTCTGCCAAAAAAAGATAAATTTTCAACAAAATAGCTAAATTTTCAACCAAATTGGAATTTTTAAAGGAATTTTCAACCTAATATGTAATTAAATTTTTAATAGATGAAATTAATTTTTAACTAAAATAATGAATCTTCAACCAAAAAAATGAATTTTTAACCCAATAGTTGAATTTTCAACCCAAAGAAAGACTTCAATAAATTAATCCCGAATTTCGGGGCAACGAGATAATTCGTAATTTTTAACAAAATACATGAATTTTTAACCAAATTTTAAAAATCAGTTTTCTGGCAAAAATTGAATAGCTGCATTTTTAACAAAAGAAGATTAATTTTCAACAACAACAAAAAACAAGTTTTCAACAAAATTTGTTAAATATCCAACCAAAGATATGAACTTTTAACTAAAATTATGCATCTTGAATCAAAAAAGATAAATTTTCAAAAACAAATAGAATACTTTTATTTCAAGTTAGAGAAATAAATTTTTAACCAAATAAAATAAATTTTGAACGAAATAGTTCAACTTTCGACCAAACATATAAATTTTTAACCAAAAAGATTAAATGTCTATAAAAAAAATTTCGATGAAAAATTGAATAGTTAAATTTCTATTTAAAAAAATTGATTTTCAATAAAAAAGAAACTAATTTTCAACCAAACAAATGAAATTTCTACCAAAAAGAATAATTAAAAAAAAATGAATTTTCAACCAAGAAGGTTATATTGCTACCAAAAAGACAAATTTTCAACAAAATAGATGAATTCTCAACTATAAAAGATAAATTTTCAACAAAAAATAGAATAGTTTAATTTTGAGTGAAAAAAATAAGTTGTTAACCAAGTAAAATATGTTTTTAACGAAATATTTACATTTCCAAGCAAACAGATGAATTTTTAATCAAAAATATCAAATGTCTCTAAAAAAATTCAACAAAAAATAGAAATTTAATTTTCAGTTGGAGAAATAAGTTTTTGAGCAAGTAAAATAAATTTTTAGCGAAATAGTTCAATTTTCAACCAAACAAATTAATTTTTTAACAAAAAAATGGAATGTTTAATAAAAATAAATTTTCAATCTAATAGATGAATATTTAACCAAAAAGGTGAATTAGTCACCAAGAAGATTAATATTCTACCACAAAAACGAAGTTTTAACTAGATACAGAAACTTTCACAAAATATTTAAATTTCCAACCAAAAAGATGAAATGCCTATAAAAAAAAGATAAATTTTCGAAAAAGAATGGAATAGTTAAATTTTCAGTTAAAAAAATAATAATTTTTAAGGAAAAAACAACTAATTTTGAATTTAAAGAAACTAATTTTCAATCATAGAAATGAATTTTCAACTGAAAAGATTAATTTTCTACCAAAAAAGATAAATTTTTAACAAAGTACATGAATTTTCAACCAAATTTTGAATTTTGAAAGGAATTTTAACCTAATAGTTAAATTTTCAACCAAAAAGGTAAATTAGTCGCCAAGAACATTAATATTTTAACACAAAAGACAACGTTTCAACAAAATACAGAAATTTTCAACCAAATAGTTAAATTTTCAATTTAAAAAATTCATTTTCAACAGAAAAAAAACGAATTTTTAGCAAAATAGTAAAATTTGTAAGCAAATAAATTAATTTTTAACTAAAATAATGAATCTATAACAAAATACAGAAATTTTCAAATGAATAGTTGAATTTTCAACTGAAGAAGATTAATGTTCAAAAAAACATGATACATATAGTTAAATTTTCACATGAAAAATTAATTTTCAATAAAAAAAAGTAATTTTGAACCAATATTTTTCTACCAAAAAAGAATAATTTTCAACAAAATACATGAATTTTTAACCAAATATTTTAATTTTTAATAAAATTTCCAACAAAAAAGGTTAATTTATCATTTTCTGCCAAAAAAAGACAACTTTTTAACAAAATAGATGAATTTTTAATTGAAAAAGTTCAATTTTCAACAAAAAATAGAAGAGTTTAATTTTCAACCAAACGAATTTTCTACCAAAAAGAATTGAATGTCTAATAAAAAAAATGTTCGTCGAAAAATCTCTTTAATTTTTTAGTTAAAAAATCAAATTTTGACAAAATACAGAAATTTTCAACTAAATAGTTCAATTTTCAATTTGAAAAATTCATTTTCAACACACACAAAAAACGAATTTTTATCAAAATAGTTCAATTTTTATTTTTAAGCAAAGAAATTAATTCTGAACTAAAATAATGAATCTATAACAAAATACAGAAATTTTCAAACGAATAGTTAAATTTTCACATGAAAAATTAATTTTCATTAAAAAAAAAACTAATTTTGAACCAATATTTTTCTACCAAAAAAGAATAATTTTCAACAAAATACATGAATTTTTAACCAAATATTTTAATTTTTTATAAAATTTTCAACTAAAAAGGTTAATTTATCATTTTCTATCAAAAAAAGACAACTTTTTAATAAAATAGATGAATTTTTAATTGAAAAAGTTCAATTTTGAACAAAAAATAGAACAGTTTAATATTCAACCAAACAAATGAATTTTTTTACCAAAAAAATTGAATGTCTAATAAAAAAAATGTTCGTCGAAAAATTTATTAAATGTTTTAGTTAAAAAATCAAATTTTGACAAAATACAGAAATTTTCAACCAAATAGTTCAATTTTCAATTTGAAAAATTCATTTTCAACTTACACAAAAAAAACGAATTTTTCACAAAATAGTTCAATTTTTATTTTTAAGCAAAGAAATTAATTTTGAACTAAAATAATGAATCTATAACAAAATACAGAAATTTTCAAACGAATAGTTGAATTTTCAACTGAAGAAGATAAATGTTCAACCTAATAAGGAATAGTTAAATTTTCAGTTAAAAAAATAATTTAAACAAATGTTTAAAAAATAGTTAAATTTTGAACAAAAAAAAAGATTTTTTAACTAAAATGACAAATCATCAACCAAAAAAATGAATTTTTAAGAAAGTAGTTCCACTTACTAGATTTTTTCCTTAAGAGAGGATAATTAGTGTTCTAGTTTATTAAAATTTGTGACACTTTTCACACTATTTTTGATCTCTAAAGTGAGTCCGAGCCCTGCTAGCATCTCCCAAAAAAATAAATTTTTGAACTCAAATCCTAAAAAAATGTTTTTTATGTCATGCAGGAAAAGAAGTTCAGGTTGCAAAATAAGTTCGACGACTTGAAAGATAAGGGCAAACAGATGATGGAGAACTTGGGCGAGAAAAAGTTGGACATCATAAGTAAGTGGGAAGAAAAATCGAGGGATTTCATCGATACCTTTCTTCTTTTATTCGGCCGTGAAGGTCGATTGGTGAGTATTTTCTACGTCTTTTTCATATTTTTAATTCTCACATTGTACCTAATTTTAATTTTAAAATGCAAATTGTAACAAGCATGTGTGTGAGCGAGTAGTCGATTAATCGAATTTTGTGTCAGCGCATGCGATCTAGAATTTTATTTTTATCTCGGGTATTTTTCAACCCTATTTTCGTACTTGCTATTGTGTATGGAGTATTTTTAATTTTTTGCACCGACGTAGAGTGTTGTACCTTAGAATCGAGTGTGTATTTTTCGGACATTTGCATTTTTTACGAGACTCACGATTGTTAAATAAAATCTCTCTCTTTGAAAGTCTATTGCTTTATTTGTAGATTTTTAGTTGGTAGTTTTAAGGCTTATTTTTTTAATTAAGCAGGTATTGGTAGAGGTTTTAGGAGTAAGTGATTTTGTAGTGGAAGGAGAGTTTTCTCGTTTTTTTAAGAGGTATTTTGGTTTACAGTCGACGATATGGAACGAAAGCAAAGGTCGCTTAATGCAAGCGCTATCGCCTCCGGCCAGCCCTAAAAGGGACGGCAGCCCAAATAGCAGTTGTAGTGCCAGCAATGACGAAGAACAGACAAGGTACTATACTTTTCGAGACCTGTGACTAACACCTGACATCCTTTTATTTGACTAACAACTGACACTCCAGCCTTTATATCTGCAGACCCCAATAGTGTAGTCGAGGCCTGGCGCCACCAGGGTACTTTTTTGAAGGCCTGGCGGCGCCAAGCCACTTTCTTGCCACACTTAGGGCTCGGAGCGGGTTACTTTTTAGCTTTTTAGTAATTGGATGACATCTTTGCTGTTTTTTCGAAAGATGTCGTTTTTAATTGACCCAATTATTATAATTGTAAAGAAGATTTTTTTATTGGCATTAGGGTCGATAATGTTTTGTTTTGTGTTCTGCAATTAATTTTTAAAAAAATATCTATTTTCAAGTAAATTAAAGTTAGATTTTCTATGTTTCGTCCCGGACTGACTCACTGGACTCATCAGTAAGGTTATGTGAGTCATTCCTACCTTATACATTTTAATTGATCTAAATTAATTGTAATGTATATTTTTCAAACAAAAATTTTAATTTTTTCGTTTATAAGTTTCTAAATTTGATAAATTTTGCAATCAATAATATTGTGCATTTCAACCACGGATAGGGGTTTGAAACTAATATAATCGATATGAATTTTGAATTGATTTTTCAAAAAACACAACAAAAAATTTAAAAAAAAAAAAAAAAATTTATATTATTCGGGCCACGGATAGGGGCCAGAATATAACTTAAAAGATCATAAATTACTAAGTCAGGGTGTCTACCCTACCTGGAAAACCTGGAAAACCTGGAATTGTCAGGGAATTTTTATATACCTGGAAAAACCTGGAAATGTCAGGGAATTTTTTTTAAAGGCAGGGAATTTTTTCGTGAGCGTGCTTAATTTTTTTTTAAATTCCAATATAAAATTGAATAACAATGATTCTTCATTTGCAAAAGTGACTTTTTATTACTGAATTTAACTATTTTGTTGAAAATTCGTTTTTTTTTTGGTTTGAAATTAATTTATTTAACTGACAATTCAACTATTCCATTTTTTATTGAAAATTGATCGTTTTTAGTTGAAAATTCAAGTATCTGGCTAAAAATTAATTCATTTTGTTGAAAAATCGTTCTTTTTGGCGAAAAATTAATCTTCTTAGTTGAAAATTCAACTCATGTTGAAAATTTTTCTTTTTTTGGTTGAATTCGACTGTTTTGGATTTTCGTTCAGAATTCATCTTTTTTGGAAGGAAAATTTAATTACTTGATTTGAAGTTAAACTTTTTCGTTAAAGATTAATTTTCTTTGGTTGAAGACTCATCATTTTAATTGAAAATTCATCTCATTAGTTGTAAAATGAGCTAATTTTTGAAAATTTGTTTCTTTTTCGGTTGAAAATTAATTTTAGTTAAAATTAATTTTTTTGGTTGAAAATGTAACTATGTTTTTGCAAATTAGTTTTTTGTTGTTGTTAAAATTCTCTTTTTAACTGAAAATGTAACTATTCCAACATTCTATTTGAAAATTCATCTCTTTGATTAACAATCAATTTTTTGAACTGAAAAGTTAACTATTCATTTTTTTATTGACAATTTATCTTTTTTAGTTGGAAATTCAACTATTTCGCTGAAAATTCATGTACTTTTTTCAAAAATCGTATTTTTTGGTAGAAAATTCAAGTATTCCAGTTAAATATTCATCATTTCTTTTGAAAATTCATCCTTTTGGTTGAAAATAAAACTACTTGGTTAAAAGTAAACTGTTTTGTTATAAATTCATCTTTTTGGTTCAAATTCATCTATTTTAGTTGAATACTCATCATTCTAGTTGAAAATTCATCACTTAGCTGAATTTTTTTTTATGTGGAAAATTAATTTTTTTTAAATCATCTTTTTCAGTTAAAAATTCAATATTTGGTTGAGAATTTATGTATTTTCTTGAAAAATTGTCTTTTTGGTAGAAAATCAATCTTCTTGTTTAAAAATTAATCTTTTTGGTAGAAAATTCAAGTATTCCAGTTAAATATTCATAATTTTATTTCAAAATTCATCCTTTTTGGTTTAAATTCATCTATTCCAGTTGAAGATTCATAATTTTAGTTGAAAATTCATCACTTTGGTTGACATTTTTTTTGTGTGGAAAATTGATTTTTTTTTAATCAAAATTAAATTATTCCATTTTTGTTTGAAAACTGATCTTTTTTAGTTTAAAATTCAACTATTTGCTTGAGAATTCATGTATTTTGTTGAGAAATCGTATTTTCTGGTAGAAATTAATTAGTTGAAAATGCATCAGTTTGGTTGAAAATTAATGTTTATTTCTAATGCAAATTTAAGTATTCCATTTTTGATTGAAAATTGATCTTTTGTATTTCAAAATTCATGTATTTTGTTGAAAGTCGTCTTTTTTAGTAGAAAATAAATCTTCTAGTTTCAAAATTAACTTTTCTGGTTGAAAAATCAATTTTTCCAGTTAAAGATTCATTATTCTAGTTGAAAATTCATCACATTGGCGGAAAATTTGTTGTTTTTTTATGGAAAAGATTTTTTTAAACGAAAATTAAACTATTCCATTTTTGGTTGAAAACTGATCTTTTTTAGTTCAAAATGCAACTATTTCGTTGAAAAATAATCTTTCTAAGTTGAAAATTCAATATTTGGTTGAGAATTCATGCATTTTCTTGAAAAATCGTGTTTTTTTGGTATGAAATTATTATTTTTGATTGAAAATTCAAGTATTCCAGTTAAATATTCATTATTTTAGTTTTAAAATCATCTATTTCAGTTGAAGATTCCTAGTTTTAGTTGACAATTCATCACTTTGGTTGAAATTTTTTTGTGGTTAATTAATTTTTTTTAAGGAAAATTAAATTATTTTATTTTTGGTACAAAGCTGGTCTTTTTTAGTTCAAAATTCAACTATTTGGTTAAAAATTGATCTTTTTTGTTGAAAATTACACTACTGGTTAATAATTCATGTATTTTGTTGAAAAATCGTCTTTTTTGGTAGAAAATTAATCTTTTTGGTTGAAAATTTACCTGTTTTGTTAAAAACCCATATATCGTGTTAAAACGCAATATTTTTACTTTAAAAATTAGGAATTTGAAGCGGTTTAAATTGAATTTAATATATTACCCACATTAATTTTACCTAAATATGTACTGAATTTTAAGTATAAGAAGATATAACAAAAATTTATTTGATTTATTATTCAAAGTCATGAACTTTAGGGAAAAATTCGCGAAATGATTAAGTATGTTTTTAGTATTATTTAATTATTTAATTAATCGCTGGTACTTTTGCATTTAAGAATATATTGTAATATAATTTAAAATTTAAAAAATGCGAAATATTTGAATGGCTTCCGTACTATGAAAAAACCTGGAAAAATCTTGAGATACCTGGAAAAAACCTGGGATTGTCAGGAAATTTTTTTCCAGGATTTGGGTAGACACCCTGTTAAAGTAAAACTTTTTTCATTAACATAATTCAAAGTTGATGCAATAATATAAAAGATTCCTTGGTTCGAGACGAATCGATTGACCTATAATATTAACATATTTTATTAAAGCGTAGGGAAGTTATTGTAATTTATATATTTTGTAAATCGGTTTTTTAAAGTAAAACTTTTTTCATTAAAATAATTCAAAGTTGATGCAAAAACAGAAAATATGTGTCAATTCGAGTCGAATCGATTGACCTATAATATTCGTACATTTTATCAAAGAGTAGGGAAGTTATGGTAATTTGTATATTTTGAAAATCGGTTTTTTATAGTAAAACTTTTTTCATCAACATAATTCAAAGTTGATGCTAGAATATAAAAGATTCATTGGTTCGAGACGAATCGATTGACCTATAATATTGATGTATTTTATTAAAGCGTAGGGAAGTTATGGTAATTTATATATTTTGAAGATCGGTTTTTATAGTATAACTTTTTTCATTAACATAATTCAAAGTTGATGCAAGAACAGAAAAGATGTGTTGATTCGAGATGAATCGATTGACCCATAACATTTATACATTTTATTAAAGAGTAGGGAAGTTATGGTAATTTGTATATTTTGAAAATCGGTTTTTTATAGTAAAACTTTTTTCATCAACATAATTCAAAGTTGATGCTAGAATATAAAAGATTCATTGGTTCGAGGCGAATCGATTGACCTATAATATTTATGTATTTTATTAAAGCGTAGGGAAGTTATGGTAATTTATATATTTTGAAGATTGGTTTTTATAGTAAAACTTTTTTCATTAACATAATTCAAAGTTGATGCAAGAACAGAAAAGATGTGTTGATTCGAGATGAATCGATTGACCCATAATATTGATACATTTTATTAAAGAGTAGGGAAGTTATGGTAATTTGTATATTTTGAAAATCGGTTTTTTATAGTAAAAATTTTTTCATTAACATAATTCAAAGTTGATGCTAAAATACAAAAGATTCCTTGATTTAAGACGAATCGATTGACCTATAATATTAATATATTTTATTAAAGCGTAGAGAAGTTATGGGAATTTATATATTTTGAAGATCGTTTTTTTATAGTAAAACTTTTTTCATTAACATAATTCATAGTTGATGCAAGAACAGAAAAGATGTGTTGATTCGAGACGAATCGATTGACCTCTAATATTAATACATTTTATTGAAGAGTATGGAAGTTATGGTAATTTGTATATTTTGAAAATCTGTTTTCTTATAGTAAAACTTTTTTCATTAACATAATTCAAAGATGATGCAAGAACAGAAAAGATTCCTTGATTCGAGGAAAATTTATAGATCTATAATATTAATACACTTAATTGAAGATTAAGAAAGTTATGCTCATTGGTAATATTTGAATCATCTGTTTCTACCAGAAGAACTTTGTTC
This sequence comes from Andricus curvator, assembly GCA_932195095.1. Classification (NCBI taxonomy): domain Eukaryota; kingdom Metazoa; phylum Arthropoda; class Insecta; order Hymenoptera; family Cynipidae; genus Andricus; species Andricus curvator. Next base: position 24,475 of record CAKNYM010031208.1, read on the forward strand.
ATCGACATAATTCAAAGTTGACGCATGAATAGAGAAGATTTTTTGATCATACATTTTCAAATAGAATAATTCTGAAATTTTTTTTTAACTCCTAAAGCTGGCAAAGGGATAGGGTGCGACAGAACTTTTCTCTTCCCTTTTCCAGCTCCAAAAATTATCATTTCAAATACAAAATTTGATTTGTCTGATTTGTCTTTGTATTTAAAAAATTGTTTGTATTATTTTGTAATTTTGTATTTTTTGTAAATTTCTATTTTTAAATTGATCAAAATGAAGACTTTGGTTTGTCTATTATTAAAAAAAATAACTAATGCTTCCTCTATGAGGAAGCAAATACATTTGCTAACGGGAAGCAAAGTGCTCGTGAAATGAGCACCATATAATTATAAATACAAAGTGGAAACACTCGAGATCGAATTCACAGCTAGTTTAATATTATATTGATTAATTGTTGTATTTTTTCTCATTATTTCATGTGATTTTGCATAGTCTATTTTGTTCACGAATTAAAAAAATTGGTTAATTCAGTTATAACTTTTGATGACTATTCATTTCGGTATTGCTGTACATTTTTAATTCAAAATAACTTTGGATACGAACCACCCCCTCTCCCATTTTCTTTTCCTAATTCTGAGCTTCATCTAACCATTATTCCGCCGTTGTTAAAATAGTCATATTTTATTTCAATTTTTATTTATTTATATTTTATTTTGTATAAAAATCAAAAATTAAAATCTAATTTATCGTAATAGATCTGGCACTCAATTAATTATTTTATTTTAAGATTTATTCAATAACGCCGAAGGTAATCATTTTTATTAATAAAGATACAAATATAACGGTTACAATACTATATTAAAATAGTATAATATAATTATAGTATATTATAGAACCTCGTTGTCAAAAGCACATATTTCAAGCATAAAAATATACAT
>CAKNYM010031209.1:0-12449 GCA_932195095.1 Andricus curvator
CGTTACGTATTTTTTGAACAGCATCTTCGCATATAAAAATGATGAGGGTGCGCTCATTAAAAGAAATTATTTTTTGTGAACCGATATGAATTTAAAACAAAAACTAAATACCAAAAAATAATGAAAGTAGGGGTGAATGTTAAGATAAGAAGATAAGAATTTATTCCTTCATAGTTTTTTACTTATTTCATTCTTTTTTGTGGGTTCATTTACTTGTTCTGTTAAACAATGTTCAGATACTCTAAAATTATCTGTATACAATATTAAAGTTGCTAAAATAATGTTATTTATTTGTTTTCATTTTTGTACAATTTAACTCTTAAAAACATTTCTCATTTGAACCGTAATAAGTCATGTATTTCTGAAGATTCAATTAAAATTTTTAATTCAAAGTAAGATAGGATATTACATTACAACTGAACCGACAGAAGTGTATGTCACAAAAAGGACACTTTATTCATCCGAGTTAGAAAAAAATTATGAGGCGAATTTCAACTGTCAATGTTTGCACTTTTTTGTCCATACACTAATACATTCCTCATATTGATATATCTAAAAAAGAAGTAATTCAGACAAAAATAGAATTTTATCAATATTACCTGCAAAAAGAATTAAAATAATATATAAAAATATTGGAATTTCATAGGAATATTAATATTGTATATTTAAAAAAAAGGGTTAAACAACCAACGCAGGGTCCCACTGAGAGCAACTGCCATCTAAAAAATGACACTGGCTCCTAGTAGAACCGCGGTAAATCACACTTATGGCCACTTCTCACAACCGTGAGATGGGGACTTGCATGTTGGTGGCGGAAGTGAGAACGTGTTTAGTGACAGGTGGAGAGAGAATTTTACGGAATTTGTGTGGAAGGTGTGAGTGGAGTGTGAGTGTGGAAGCCGAGGAGGTGAGTAGGGTTGTGTGGGGTGAATTGGGGAGATAAAAAGTGAGTTTCAGCGTGGGTGGGAGGTGGTATCTAGCTAGATAGGGAAAGTGAGGTTAGGTTGGCAAGTAATCGGGGGAGTTCGTGGTCAGGAGTCCTGGGCTTTCGAGGGTTCAAGGGTGGTTCTCCAAAAGTTAGGGGATGCTAAGGGAGAGAAAGGGGTGTCTGCAGGGACTGAGGAATTGAAAAAAAAGGGGGGAAAAAAAAGGAAAATTTGGCGGCGAAAGACGCCAACATTTTGCAGAGACATCTGTCGGTTGCGGCAGGTACTGCATGGATTGATCCCATTTACCGGCGGTAGAGCGGGAGGTGGGCAGCGAGAGTACTGGCAGTGCTGGTAGTGAAACCGACGGGGAGGGAATTTTCCACAAGCCACGACGGCCAACAACGCGTCGCCCGGTGTCGAGCGGTGCGTCGGGGAGAGGGAGAAATCGGGACGGTGGCAACGAAGGAAGCGAGAAGGTAAGGGAGAGAGCGTCAAGCGCAAGTGACGGGGAGGATCTCTTGAAAAGGAAGAGAGACAGCCAAGAGAGTCCGGAGAAAAGCGAGGTCGAGAGCCCGTTTAAAAAAAGCGGGATAACACCGAGGTCACCCCCCAAAAAAATGGAGGGGATGTTGGAAAAGGAGGCTCTCGGGATGTTGTTAGGCGAGATCAGGGGGCTGAGGGAGGACGTAAGGGGGACCAAGGAGCAGATGGAAGGTATGAGGGAAGACCTGCGAATCAGAGATGAGAAATAAGAAAAGGAGGTGAAAGAGCTGAGAGAGAGAGTAGATGGGTTAGAGAGGGAAAGAAAAGAAAAAGAAGTTAAAATAAAACAGATGGAAGAGGAGATTAGGGCGTGGAAAGAAAGGACGGAAAAAAGGCTTGAGAAGGTGGAGGGCAGAACGGAAATAGAAATAGGAGTCGGGGGTAGCGGGGGCGAGATTAAAGGTATTTGGGAGAGGGTAGGGAATATGATAGAAGAGAAAGTGGGAGAGCGTAGGAATGAAAAGGAGGAGAGGGCGGATAGGGAAAGGATAAGGGCAATGGAGTTGAGAATGGAGAGAAAGGAGAAGGCAGATAGGAGAAATAATATTGTGATAAGAGGGTTGAAGATGAAGAGCGGGGAAGAAAGGGAGGGCGTGGAAGCGCTGCTACAGAGCATAGGGTAGAATAAAGGCAGGGTAGGGAAAGTTATGTTGGAGGGGAGAAAGGAGAAAGAAGTGGCGGTTGTGGAGTTGGAGAGCTGGGAAGAAAAATTGGGGGTAATGAGAAATAAAAATAGGATAAAGGATAAGGAAGTTTTCATCGATCACGATTTGACGAGAAAGGAAAGGGATGTACAGAGAATGCTGTACGACAGGGCTAGGAGGGAGAGGAGTGAAGGGAGATCGGCGAAGGTAGGATATCGGAAAATAAAAATAGACGAGAAAATGTGGGTGTGGGACGAGGAGAAAGAGGTGTTGAAGGAAGTGCAGGGGAATTTGTTTCGTAGGAAGTAGGGGGGCGGGGGTAATGCAGGGTAGAGGAGTTGTGAAGGTGCTTTACTGGAACGTAGCAGGGGTAAAGAAGAAGGATGAGGAGTTCTGGAGGTATATCCAGGAATTTGATGTGGTAGGACCGGTAGAGACGTGGGTGGAAAGAAAGGAATGGGATAGAATAGAGCCAAAGCTGCCAAGGGGGTATAGGTGGAGACTCCAGGAGGCGGTCAGAGTGAAGAAGAAAGGAAGGGCTAGTGGGGGAATTATAACGGGGATTAGAGATGGATTAGAGGAAGAAGCTCACGGTGAGGTAGAGGGGGAGGGAGTGCAAATGAGGAAAGTAAAGATAGGAGGGGTAATGTGTAAGTTTGTGACAGTGTACAATAAGGATGGGATGGAAAGAATTAAAGAAAGGGTGGAAGACCTGTTAGGTGAAAGAGAAGAGGGTATGGTGGTACTGGGTGGGGACTTTAACGCGAGGATGGGGAGGGAAGGGGGCCTTTACAGGGAAGGGGAGAGCTTCGAAAGGAACTCAAAGGATAGGTTAATAAATAAGGAGGGGGAGATTCTAAGGGACTGGATGGAGGATAGAGGCTGGGCGGTGGCAAATGGTATGGCAACTGGGGACGAAGAGGGAGAATACACATACGTAGGTAAGGTGGGGGTATCGGTAATAGATTATGTAGTTATGAATATGCAAGGGTGGGAGGAGATGGAGAGATTCGCAGTAGAAGGGAGGGTAGAATCAGACCATCAGCCATTAGGGTTGTGGATAAGGGGAGAGAACGGCGGAAGGCAAGGTGGGGAAGAAGTGTCGACGGGGGAGAGGGTTAGCTGGACGAGGGAGGCGATAGAGAAATATAAGGAGCAGTTAGGGAAGGTACGCTTCAAAGGGGAGACGGTGGAAGAGATATGGGAGGATTTAAAAGAGAAAGTGAAAGGGTGCGTGCAAAAGAAGGTATTAAAAAAGAAGAAGAAAGGAATGGTGAAGCCGTGGTGGGATAGGGAATGTAAAAAGCTGAAAAGAAAGGTGAAGAGGAAGTATAAGAAGTGGAAAGAGGGTACTGCGAAAAGGGAGGAGTACGTAGAAATGAGGAAGGGGTTTAGATTGATGTGTAAGAAGAAAGAACAGGAAAAGGAGAAAGAGATGGAGGAGGAGTTAGGAAATGTTAAGACAGAAGGGGACGTCTGGAAGATAATAAATAGGTTTAGGAAGCGTAGAGTAGGGATAAGCGACAAGATAGGGAGTGAGGAGTGGAGGGAGTTTTTTAAAGAATCATTTCAGGGCTCAGATTCAAGGAAGAGAGATGATGGGAGTAGAAGAACGGGGGAGGCAGAGATGGAGGAGTTGAATGACGAGGAGATAGAGAAACAGATAAGGAAGTTAAAAAGGTCAAAATCAGCAGGGCTGGATGGGCTAGAGAACGAAGCATGGCTGTTTAGTACACAGGAGGTTAGGGAGAGGCTGAAGGGGGTAGTGAAGAAAGTATGGAGGGGGGAGGGGTTCCCACGAGGGTGGAGAGAAGGATTAATAGTGCCTCTGTATAAGAAAGGAGAGAGGGATAGGCAGGAAAATTATAGGGGGATTACGCTAATGAATACGGCGTATAAAGTATACGCGATGGTAGTAGCGGAGAGGCTGCGGAAGGATGTCGAGGGGAAAGGAATATTGCCAGAGACGCAGGCGGGCTTTAGGGCAGGTAGGAGTACTATCGACAATATCTACGTTCTGCAGCACGTGGTGGATAGAGAATTAGCGAAGAAGGGATCGAGAGTGTACGCGTTTTTTGTGGATCTAAAAGGCGCGTTTCCGTCGGTGGATAGGGGGAGGTTGTGGGAGGCGATGCAGGAGAGGGGAGTGGAGAGAGGCCTGATCGAGAGGGTAAGGGAGATATATGAAGAAACCAAAGATAAGGTAAGAGGAGGACAGGGGATTTCGGAGGGATTCTGGATGGATAGGGGGTTAAGACAAGGGTGTCCGCTTAGCCCGACGCTTTTTGCGATTTTAATTGCGGATATGGAAAGTAAGCTGGAGGCCGGAGTGGTAGGAGGAGTCAGGATAGGAGGGGTTAGAATTTGGTCGCTAGCGTATGCAGATGACATAGTGTTGTTGGCAAAAAGCGAGGAGGCCTTAAAGGAAATGATGAAGAGGTTGAGAAGATACCTGGATAAGAACAGGTTAGAACTGAATGCGGAAAAGTCCAAGGTTATGGTTTTCAGAAAAGGAGGTGGAAGGGATAAGGAAGGGGAGTGGAAGTGGAAGTGGAAGGGAAAGGCGGTGCAGGCGGTGAAAGAGTTTGTGTACCTGGGCTTCTTGTTTCGGAGGAATGGCGGAGTGGATGGTCACATAAAAGAGAGAGTGAGGAGGGCAAATGTGGTGATGAGGCAGGTGTGGGGGTTGGGAAAGAAGTTATTCGCAGATGATTTTGGAAGGAGAATGAAATTGTTTGACTCACTAGTGATGAGTATGCTATTGTATGGAGTAGAGGTGTGGGGGTGGAAGGAAAGCGAAGAGGTAAATAGGATACAGGAGAGGTATGTAAAGTGGACACTGGGGTTGGCAAGGAACACGCCTAATTATATTGTCAGGAGGGAGACGGGGAGAACGAGTGTAGGGATTCTAGCGGGGAGTCGGGCGTGTAAATATGAGGAGACATTTTTGGAAGAGGGGGGAAGTAAGCTGGTTAGGGAGTGTTGGTGGGAGAAGGAGAACAGGAGAGGGGGAGGGAAGATGGAGGTTGAAAGAGAAAGGTATTTGAGAACGAATGGATGGAATAGATGAATTGAGAAGGATGCATGAGGAAGGAAGGAAGGTATATGAGTTGGTTAAGAAAAACAGCATGGAGAGAGAGAAGACAGCAGGGGAAGAGAGAATAAGAGAGACAAGGTTTAATGGGAACTATGTGTGGATTATGCCAAAGGCGAGAGCGCAATATTTGTGTGAGAAAGGAGAGAAAGGAAGTCAGGAGCTTATAGCGAGGATGAGATGTGGTTGCATGGAGGGTTTCAATAGGTTCTGGCTCGCTAGGGAAAAGAGGATGTGTGAACTATGTGGGAAGGGGGAGGCAAGAGTGGAGCACTGGTTGGAGGAGTGCGTGGAGGTGGAAAGGAGTGGGATAAGCATGGAGGTATTGATGCATGAAAGGGGGGACAAAAGGGCAGTAGCATGGGTGAAGGAAGTATTGGGTAAGATGGAGAAGAAGAGAAGGAAGGAGGAAGAGGAATGGAGAAGGAAAGATTGTAAATAGAGGAGGAAGTAAATATAAGTAATTGTAAATATTGTAAATAGTAGATAAGTATTAGGTATTAGTCGCGGAGGCAGAGTTTGGTAATGCGAGGCAAGCAAGAAAGTAGGGACATGCGAGCGAGGCGAGGCGAAGCGAGGAAGGCAATGCGATAAGAGCGAGCGGCGTTAGATATAAGGTGTGGAAGGATGTTAGTTTTAAGGGTTAGTTGTAAGAAAATTCTGTAAAAAATGGAAGTGTAAGCAAGTCAATTTTTTAAGGCCAGCAGGCTAAAAAATAAACGTTTATCTCTCACAACCGTGAGATGGGTGGGCACAGGGCACGATGAAATCACAACGACAGGCCAGCGAAACACTCGTGTGTCTTGAGGACACGAAGCGACCCAAGGATAACAGCTTTATGCATCCATCTCGCAAGTGCCTTGGCATATTTTTGGCACGAGGGTATGGCTCTAAGGTTACGAACCAGTGATAGTTTTGCACCTCCGAGAGCACCTATCACAAGGACAATTACTTATACCAAATATTTTGGATACAGTCGTTGCAGCTCTCTTTTAAGGTCTTGATACTTCTCCTTTTCTTTCTCCTTAGCAGTGATGTTGTATTCGGACAGAGCCGAGAATTCGATCACGAATATAGTTCGTTTCTCGGAGTCTTAGAGAACGATGTCAGGCCTCGAGTGTGCAACGGAGACTGCTGTCCGAAAATCGTAGTTCTAGAAAATTTGGCACTTCTCGTTTTAGGCAATTGACTCTATCTCCCTTGGAGCGTTCGGCAGGGCAGGGTTCTGGGTACTCAGCATGTGCATAACACGCTCTGCACCTATCACTGGGAATTTATATATATATATATATATATATATATATATATATACATATAATGGATGGACTTTGGCTCGGACAAGTGTGCCAAAATTTATCTGAAGAAAGGAAAGATTACTGGCGTTCCCAAGGACCCTGAGCTTGTGGATATAAGTGTTATCAGACATCTTAATACTGGAGAGACCTATACATACCTGGGCGTGCCTCAAAACCGCATTCAGGACGTAACATCAGTGAAGGAGTCTCTCCGAAGCAGATACAAGCATTTTCTTCGACAGATTTGGTCATCCAATCTGTCGGCGTTGAACAAGGTATCTGCGACTAACATGCTTGCCGTCCCGGTTCTACTCTACTCTTTTGAGGTAGTTCAATGGACGAAGAACGAGCTTAAGGCCCTTGATGTCATTACACATAAGATCATGCATATGCATAAAAGCTTGCATATCAATTCGTCAGTTCCGCGATTATATATTTCACGCCGTCAAGGCGGACGCGGACTTCTGAATCTCCAGTGTCTTCATAACCGGATTGTTCTAAGTACAGCTTACATCGTTGCGAATGGCAGAGATCCTCTCCTAAAGATGGTCAGGAACCACGAGATGATTGGCGAAGGAGCGTTCCTTTACAAAGCCGCGGAGCAAGCGGCCGAGACCCTTGGCCTGAATTTTAACATCAGAAGTGAGGAAAGTGCATTACTTCATCTAGATGCTTCACTTCTAAAACCCAAAGTGAAGAAAGCAGAGGTTGAAAATTTTCACCAAGAGCTACTCGACAAGAAAATGCACGGAAACTTTCACAAAAATGTATAAAAACAGTCCTTGTCGAAGGAGCAAACTTTTGCTTTCCTCAAATCATCAGGGCTTAATTCAGGTACAGAGGGTTTTATTTTCGCATGCCAGGACGGTGTCATTTCCACCTTAGCATACCGTGAGCGCATTTTATGTCAAGAAATTCCCAGTGATAGGTGCAGAGCGTGTCATGCACATGCTGAGTACCTAGAACAAATACTATCAGGGTCCGACCCACGCGGGAACGATGTATATCTATAGACATAATGCGGCCCTAAGAGTACTTTATTACTATCTTTGTCGCTCTTACGTTGTTCGCCGCGACCCTGCCCTGCCGAATGCTCCAAAGGAGATAGAGTCGATTGTCCGAAACGAGAAGTGCCAAATTTTCTGGAACTACGATTTTCGGGCAGCAGTCTCCGTTGCGCACTCGAGGCCTGACATTGTTCTCCAAGACTTCGAGAAACGAACTATATTCGTGATCGAATTCTCGGCTCCGTCCGAATACAACATCACTGCAAAGGAGAAAGAAAAAGAGGAGAGGTATCAAGACCTTAAAAGAGAGCTACAACGACTGTACCCAAAATATTCTGTCCAAGTAATTTTCCTTGTGATAGGTGCTCTCGGAGGTGCGAAACTATCACTGGATCGTAACCTTAAAGCCATACCCGCGTGCCAAAAATATGCCAAAGCACTTGCGAGATGGATGCAGAAAGCTGTCATCCTTGGGTCGCTTCGTGTCCTCAAGACACACGAGGGTTTCGCCGGCCTGCAGTTGTGATTTTGTCGTTGCCTATGACCACCCATCTTACGGTTGTGAGACGTGGCCATAGGTGTGATTTACCGCGGTGCTACTGGGGGCTATTGACATTTTGTTGGATGGCAGTTGCTCTTAGTGGGACCCTGCGGTGGTTGTTTAACTTTTGTTTTTCAAAATATATATATATATATATATTAGGCTGGTTCAAAAAAATCGACTATTTTTTTTCGAAACCCCCACATAAAAACTTCCGGAAAGGTGTAAAAAGACGCCTGTGAAAAGGAGAGCTCTTAATATTAATATTTAGAGGTCGCTCATCGCGAATTTCTATTTCCCATTTAAATAGCATGTGACAATTTTTTTTTTAATTTGGAGTTTTGTAACTCTTGAACGGTTTAATGAATTGCTAAGACCATAACATATTCTTGTAGTGAATTCGACGCTCTACAAAAAAGTTCTCGTATGATTTTTTCATAAATTTACTCCTTCAAAAGTTATGTAACGTTAAAATTGAACACATAATAAATTTATAGTTTTTTTCTTAATTTTTGGCAAAAGTTTGAAATTTATCACTAATTATCGTAATAGTTTTTTCGGAAATTTTATAGTTTAAAATTTTCTCTAAAAAAAGAATAATCTAACTCAAATCATCACATTATCAAGTTTAACATTGTTTGAAAATTTGTCTTTTATTGTTCTTACCGAGAAAACGTACAATTTTTTGAAGACCTTGCGGGAGTAAATGATGTAGCAGGACGCGGTATTGCATTAATTGATGAATACAGTAACTGCTTAACAAAAAACGAGGACCAACTTCAATATCTTCCACAAGTTGTGCAAGAACATCGTCGGCAATTTCCATATTGTAACAAGAAAACATTAAAATAAGAGTTGATGTTCGTAATGATAATTTTAAAGCCAAAACTTATAAATAATGTTGTTTTAGTATTAATATTAAAAATTGTTTATATTGAATTTTATTTTTATACTATACTAAATACAAAACAATATGTTTCTAATAGTGACGTCTTTTCATTAGTATCTGAATTATCTTGATACTTAATAGATGAAAACTACTATTTTAATAAGAAATAATCAGGTAATACGTAAAGATACTGAGCTTTTCGGTTTAAAAATTGTCAAACGATCTTTTTTTAAAAGAAAATTATAGACTATAAAATTTATGAAAAAAATATTACGATAATTAGTGATAAATTTCAAAACTTTTCCAAAAATTAAGAAAAAAAACGATAAATTTATTATGTGTTCAACTTTAACCTTAAATAACTTTTGAATGAGTGAATTTATGAAAAAATCATAAAAGACCTTTGTTGTAGAGCGTCGAATTCCCTACAAGAATATGTTATGGGCTCAGCAATTCATTAAGCCGTTGAAGAGTTCCAAAATTCCAAATTAAAACAAAAAATTTCACATGCTATTTATATGGGAAATAGAAACTCGCGATGAGCGACTTCTAAATATTAATATTAAGAGCTCTGCTTTTAACAGGCGTCTTTTTACACCTTTCCGGAAGTTTTTATGTGGGGGTTTAAAAAAAAATAGTCGACTTTTTTGAACCAGCCTAATATATATATATATATATATATATATATATATAACTTATATACACAGACACACACATATATATATTAATGATATATTATATATAGTTAAGTGACATTCTCATTTCAAGCTTTGATATTGATAATAATGGATTGTACAGTGTAGAATATGTACAGCGCATTTCATATTACTGACAATATACAGGGGCCTGAAGTTTCCACGTTTTCACGCATTTCTTCACCTTCGCGTTAGTGTAACTTCTTTTAGGATGATCCGATTGGACTTTTATTATAGTTTTTTGGAAAGCTCTTTTCATGTACTTTAAGACTATAATAACGATATACAGGGTGTTTTTTTTAACTTGAGACAACGAAATATCTCCAAAAATACGCATCCTACGGAAAAAATGTCTGGAATAAAAACTTTTTATTTTCGAGGGGGAAAAAACATTTGCTAAAACTTACCCCACCCCCACCCCTAGAGGAGGCAGGGGTGGGGGTAACTTTGTAATTTCAAATGGCAACCCTAATTTTTTATCACAGATTCAGATTCTCCTTTACGAAATACGTAAGTTTTATTCGGAAAATTTGTTTCGATTCGCGATAGATGGCGCTGCAATTGCAAAAAATGAAATTGTTGACACTACTTTTAGCTCTACCCAGGAATAACGACGCGGACGTAGTAGTTGTCTATTACCTTCGGGGTGCTTAATTTCGGTGAGTCCCCTTGCCTCTCACCATCCATCGGGGTGCTTGAACTTTTGGCAACGGGACAGTAAAAGTGATAAAACTGTCGAAAACCATTCCCGAATGCAGTTGGTTGACGACAGTCGATTTGGGATGTAGACATTACATATCATCGAGTCTCCACTGTCTACAATCCTCGACGTCATTCCGGCCGAGCGATAACCGCGTCTGTCCGTGCTTAACGTTTATTCATTAGGAAGGTTAATTGTGTTCATTTGATTTGGGTGTGTTGGTTGCTTTCGTTTGGGTTATTGTTGTTGGTCACGTTCGTTTGAGTTGGTTTGGTATCGTTGTATTTCCTCATTACCTTACTTCATTACTTTTACAATGGAAATTCTATCTCAGCAACAGAAGATTGAAATGATTCTCATTTATGGAGAAAGTGGCAGGAATATCAATGATGCTCTCACGCTTTATGCTCAACGTTTTCCAGAAAGTGTTCCTTCACGCGCTTCTTTTTACCGGGTTCTCCGAAACTTCATCACTGACGGAAGTGTACAACCGAAAAAAAGGAAGCGTCAAGTAACAGTTACTGGAGTTGATAATGAAAATGCAATTTTAGCTGCAGTCACTCATGACCCTCATGTTAGTACTCGACAACTAAGCCGCGATTCCGGAATGTCTCTATCCAGTGTTTGGAAGGTATTAAAACGTAATAATTATCATCCGTATCATATTTCACTGCATCAAGAACTTCATGGCAATGATTTTCAGAACCGAGTGACATTTTGTCAATGGGCGGTTCAGCAGATACAAGGAAACCCGAATTTCTTTTTTCTAGTACTCTTCACAGACGAGTCGTCTTTCACAAACCATGGTAACGTTAATCGGCACAACATGCATTATTGGAGTGTAGAAAATCCACATTGGTTGCGTGAAGTTAAGCAACAGCGTCCATGGTTCGTGAACGTTTGGTGTGGAATAATTGGAGATCAACTTATCGGTCCGTATTTTATTGATGGAAATTTGAACGGTGAAAAATATCGTAACTTTTTAGAAAATCAACTTCCAATATTGCTGGAAGACCTAAGCTTGGAAGTGCGACACAACATGTGGTTTCAACATGACGGTTGTCCAGCACATTATGCGGCAATCGCGAGGGAAGTACTCAATCGCGAATTCAATGGACGATGGATCGGTAGAGGAGGTCCAGTAAATTGGCCTGCCAGATCGCCAGATCTTACGGCGCCGGATTTCTATTTGTGGGGTTATCTAAAGAATCGCGTGTATCAAGAAGTGCCCACAACTCGTGATAACATGATCGAGCGAATCAGGTCTGCTTGTGCACAAATATCACCAGACACAATTCGCAGTTGTGTGGAATCTTTCAAAGCTCGGATTAACAAGTGCATCGAAGTGCGAGGACACCATTTTGAGCACTTATTGTAAAATAATTAATCGAAATCAAGCATCCCTGTGGTGAGAGGCAAGGGGTCTCAACGAAATCAAGCACCCCGATGGATGGTGAGAGGCAAGGGGACTCACCGAAATTAAGCACCCCGAAGGGAATAGACAACTACTACGTCCGCGTCGTTATTCCTGGGTAGAGCTAAAAGTAGTGTCAACAATTTCATTTTTCGCAATTGCAGCGCCATCTATCGCGAATCGAAACAAATTTTTCGAATAAAACTTACGTATTTCGTAAAGGAGAATCTGAATCTGTGATAAAAAATTGAGGTTGCCATTTGAAATTACAAAGTTACCCCCACCCCTGCCTCCTGTGGGGGTGGGGTAGGGTAAATTTTAGCAAATATTTTTTCCCCCTCGAAAATAAAAAGTTTTTATTCCAGACATTTTTTCCGTAGGATGCGTATTTTTTGAGATATTTCGTTGTCTCAAGTTAAAAAAAACACCCTGTATATGTTACAGTCAATGTTGGAAATCAGTCATTGTCGACAATTCCTAGTCAATGTCGACATTGACTGCTGTCGTCGGTCATTGTCGACATTGACTAGTTAATGTCTATCCCAGAAACTAAAGTTTGGAAATTTCCAACATTGACAGGTCATTGTCGACAATGACTAAAGCCCAGCGGTCAATGTCACTTTGCTTCAATTCGTCAGAGCTGGGGGCAATTAGGGGAGGCAGGTGCCTAACTCTATGATTCATTATTGGTCAGGTAC
>CAKNYM010031211.1:0-10733 GCA_932195095.1 Andricus curvator
GTTCTATCGACCTTAAGGAACACATTCTCATCCAGACACTCGCGCTTCGCGCTCGATATTTGATTTGAAAATCATTTGAACCTTGCGTTCCACGCTCGGTTCTGTGCACCGTATGATAGAAACAAAAAAGTTTGAACGCACTTACGACGTGCGATTTGGTAAATACACTGAGCGTGCACTTTGTGCTTCGTGTTATATGTTCTTCATATACAAATTACTAAATTTGTATTTGATTTCAAATGAAAAGTAATGATATAATTCAGGCGACAAATTTTATTAGTTAACATTTTATTTTAGCTTGTGCCGTTCATCAAAAAAGTTAAATTTTTCATTTTGAATATATTCCTACCACAAAAATTGATTACGGGTGTGTAAGTCTTTTTTGAATGCACAATTTTTGTTCATTTATATGTTTTCGTACCTTGCATTGTTTTTTCAAAAATTTGATTTTTTTACTGTCAATGTTATTTTCACGAATAAAACGAAAACCACGCATCCTATCGAAACATGAGTCACAATAAATTTGTACCTCTTCCTTGGATGAACAAATTTTGTTTCGGTCATTTTTTCGTAGCTGGTAATATTCGTCTGAAAATTTGATTTTTCTATTTTCAATGCTGTTTTTTACGAATAAAACAAAAACTACGCGTCATATCAAAAAGTGAATGATAAGAAATTTGTAGATCTTTTTTAGGTGCACAATTTTGGTGAGATGATATTTTCTGCTATCTTGCATAGTTTTACAGCAAAATGGCTTTTTTGATTTTTCATTAATTTTTTGTGCGATCAAAATTTAAATTTTTTATTTTTCGAAAAATTCAAAAAGTTGTTATGAAAATATTATATGGTGTTCAGGAATCAACGTTTTTCTCCTCTTGACTTTTTTTCATATCGTGCGTTTTTCGGCTTAAAATGTTCATTTTCGTTTGTTTTTTGGAATTTTGAAAATGCTATAACTCCAGTAATTTTTTTTTATCACGAAAAGTCATAAGAATATTTTGTTCGTCATTTTGCGTACTACTAATAACCGTACATAGAATTTTCAAATCTTCCAAAAAAGTGGTCTCGAAAATTTTCAAAATGTGCTCACTTTTTGGATTTTCATCCAAAATAGCTGGTTAACGAACTCGTTCTCTATTTTTGGGCCATAAAAAAGTGAGCCAAAGCTCAATCAAATCTGATCATTTTTTCGAATGTTATCGTGGCTACAGACAGACAGACAGACAGGCAGACAGACAGACTACAGACAGACAGACAGACACCTTCGTAAAAATCGTTTTTTCTAGCTCAGGGGGTCTCGAAACGTGGAGATTTGATGAAAACCGACTATGTCAAATTTTACATAAAACCAATACCTTCTCATTAGAATGAGAATGTAAAAATGCTCTCTCCAAATTTTCTTCAAACCTAATAACATTTTTCAAACAAACTTTGCAGGATTCAATTCAGCACCGATTTATATCGGAATTAATTTTGTTTATTTCTTTTTTTAAATTTTAAATTCAATTTTTAGATCGTTTTTCGTATTTTTCTTAAATATTACATTATTTATATTACATTATTATTAATATAACATTTTCAAACACAATTTTTCATCCAGAAATACATACATTTTTTAATTATGTTTATAATTATGTTTATGTAATATTGTTTGAATTTAAAATAACAATAATTGAAAAGAAATATTTCTGGATAAAAAATTTTGTTTCAAAATGTGCATTGTATTTTTTAAAAGTCACAAAAAACGTTTTCAAAAATCGAATTATTAATTTTAAAAAATTAAAATAAGAAGAAACTTCGAGATAAATCAGTGCTGAATTAAAGCCTGCAAAGTTTGTTTTGTTCGAAGCGCACGTGTTTTTAATTTTGTTTTTTATAACATTTTTATACAATGATTGTTATTTTAAATTCAAACAATAATTATATAAAAATTAAACATTAAAAAAAAATTCTAGGATGAAAATATTTGATTATTGTATTTTTAATAAATAAATAATATTTATTAAAAAACCATTTTCTTAATTGCTTAATTTCGAGAATTTTCTAGATTGTATGTTTTATTATTCGACAATATTCTAACTGAAATTTTATTATTCGGGAATTTTCAAATTGCAGATTTTCAGATTTCGGCAATTTTATAATTTCGGGAAGTTTACAGTGTCGAGAATTTTATTATTCGGGATTTTTCAGTCGTCCCTAAAATATATCAAAACCTTTTGAAAGATTTATAAAATTGTAAAAATGTTTTAATTAGGAATTTATTTTCAATTTGAATGGTTCTTGTCTGAGCTAGTTACCATCAGTGCGCTTCGAGGAGTATGATGAGAGTTGCTTACAGCGCTCAAAGTGGCTGTTGGCGAACTATATCGATTGGTGCTATCGGGGAGTAGTGGAGGGTAGAGGGGAACTGACAGTTTTCGCCGGACGCGCCGTCTATATTTATCGCGGGTAATTAAGCCCGCACCGCATCTACGTTTATAATATCTTTGAAGAGAGGATCAGATATTTCATAAGTGTTCTACTTGAAAAAATAATGAGCATTTAATTTAAGGTATTTTCAAATAAGTAATTCGCGGTTTTTATTCATTACTAATTGAACCACCGCATCGTAGAACGGGATACAAAATATATCTCAAGGAGCGTGGGGGTCTCCAGCCATTTGGGTTTGAGCGACATTCTGCCCCCCCTCCACCTCCACGAAAAATATAGAATATGTAGTATAGCCATGATTTTCGTTTGTGGAAGTAACATTATAAAAAGACAAGTAATTTCTTACTGGCATAAGTTCTTAGAAATTTAATCTTATTTAATTTAGAAACGCTTTTACAAATGATTACAGGATTTATTAAATACATTAACTATCACTATTGAATGATTAAACAAATGAATAATAATAAAAACAACATAATTAATCATTTCTTAAATTTTTATAAAGTTTAGGAATTTGAATAATAATTAAGAGTTTTTTTTAAATGTTCATACCTCAAATTTAGTGCACATTTAACACATTAATATTTTCACTAAAGATTAGTGAAAATGTTGAAAAGAAGTTGAATAAGTGTAAATGCAGTACTCTAAAGTTCCTTTTACAAATTAAAAAACTTAGTTAATTAATTTTACATTATAATTTTCTTGAACAGTTTAAGCACGGTCGAAGATACTCCCTGACAATTCCAGGTTTTTCCAGGTATATATAAACTCCCGAGCAATTGTCAATTCAGAGTAGGCACCCTATAAAAGAAAGTAGACACCCTGTTATTGCAAAAAAAAAATTATTGAGTTTGAAATAACAAGGAATGTATTTTTTTTGTAACTTTTTGCTGTCCCATCGATGTGGCGGCAGAAAAAATGTTTTAGATTTATGAAACTTTTCGGGAGTCATTTTGTCACACAAACCAACTTTTAAAACCTTGAAAGAAAGACAAAGGAGGCTTTTTTGATTACCCTGACCCCATGCACTATACTGATTTCATCCACGCAACATTTGTGATCATTCTAACCTAAAATATTGAATACGACTCTCCAGCAAGCATAACTATTTCGATAATTATTGTTCCGATGATAATTTTCAAGGTTTAAAATTAAGTGTGGTAAGTATGTAAGTAATCAACTTTGTTTTTGCATTTAATTTTTTCCAAATGACGTACGTATGGAATTGCTCTGGCGAATAAAATCACTTATCATCTATCCCGAATTTGTTTCTTTTGAAATCTCTAAACGTCGAAATACTTTAATCCTATTTGTGCATTTATAAAAACATCAGCAATATGTTAATTCATCACTGAATTATTTCTTTTTGAACATTCATTCTTCCAGTAAAAACATTACGAAACTTGTTGTAGTAGAACTGTCAAAACACCACCAGTACCTGCAGCACATTTGTTAAATTATGTTTACTGTTTCTCTGCTTGTTAAATTGTATTGCACTGATCAGTTTTTTCACTTATAATATTGTACTTTATTGTGAAAAACGACACTAGAATACGGATGATTCACTTTCTTTGTAATATTATGCGCGAAACAAAATTCATGTTTGTGTTTTGAAAACGATAG
Source organism: Andricus curvator (assembly GCA_932195095.1). Taxonomy (NCBI): domain Eukaryota; kingdom Metazoa; phylum Arthropoda; class Insecta; order Hymenoptera; family Cynipidae; genus Andricus; species Andricus curvator. The sequence continues at coordinate 4,054 of CAKNYM010031211.1, forward strand.
AGGCAGATAGAGGGTAGACGACATTCATGGCCATAATCCAATAAATAAATACATGGTCTAGCAACGCGCAAGTAAAAAAAGCTGAGCCGATCCGAACCAACCGCTTAGTTTCTCCATCTTGGATAAGTAAGGCGGCAAATGTATGTAATTTTAAAATTGAAATTTTAGAATTAAAGTTTTTTGTAATTTTGAGGTATAGAAATATTTCAATACTAATAAAATGTATTTTAATGCTGAAGATGGGTAAAAAATACGGATTATTATTTTAGGTTATATGTTTCATATCCTCTTCCTGCTGACAAAAACTGGCATATGTGTATAGAATAAAATAAAATTCAAATCAATTGGGAAAGTACTGAATGAATGAAATTATATAATGCAGTGCCCACGATATATCAAAGAATAATTATAATGTTTTATTCATTTTAAAATATTTTTTCCTCAATTTTGGAGGAAAATTTGATCGAAAGATATTAAATATTTATTTATAATTATCGATACTCTTTTTTTTACAAATTTGTCTAACGTTCGTAATATAATTATTATATGAAGGGTGGAATGCAGAAGATGGCAACTGACAATTTTTTGAAAATGGGGTTTATTGTTAGAAAATTCTCAAAAATTAAAATACACATTGAGTTAAAAGTATTTATTCGAAATCATATTTTTGATGGTAGCAATACCTTAAACTTTGATTTTCATATCCATTAAAAATAAAGACTTTCGTGATCAAGCTTTTTTTGTGATATTCACAAGAGGCATTTAATTCAATATCTCAATGGTTCAACAGCAGAAAATGTCAATTTTATTATTTATCACTACCTGAATGCGAAAAATCGTCTGTCATACTGTCACACCGTCGCATTGAAAATTGATTTTTTGCGAAGTGAATAAGTTCTTTCAATAAAACTTTCTCCGTTTTCATCAACTGAACATCTCGAGTACGTACAACCATTTGAAAAACAAAATGAAAATTACAATTTTTATTACGATTTTAAGACGACTTTCAGAAACCAAAAAATTCTAACCTCAAAAGCAACACTCAGTTTTCTACGAAATAAATGATTTTTTTTATCAAAATTTTTCCCTCTGTATTCAGTAACTCAACCTCTCTGGAACGGATCGAACGTTTATTTTTTAATTGAGTATTTCTTTTCTTATCACTCTCTCAAGCCGAGTCAGACAGGGTAAAAAAAATGTCAACCCGACATGATTACCTTCAGACAATATTTTCTCACGACTGGAATGTTCTTTGCAATCAACCTTTCTTGGTATCAATATCAGTATCAATATAACATTGCATACATACATATTCATATGTATATGCAAAAGAATGTCGAAATTTTACAATATGTGAAGAATGTAAGAATGATAAACCTACTATAAATATGTACAAATGAAGCTAATAATAATTTGCTTTTCACATTGCATTATATGGCGATTCGTGGACAAAGTTTTCTCTCTGAAATGTCGAAGATAAAGTAACCCTGTAAAAAGGAGAGCATTAAAGTGGATTATATGGCATTGAAAAAATTGTACACTTTATTAATGCCTATAAATCAACACAAATTCCGTTTTTGTCCGAATGTTGATTTAACGGCATTCGAATTCATTGATTGTATTCGATATATCCGGTCGGAAAAAGCATTAAATGGCATTCGACTTATTTGGTAATTCAACAGCATTGAACGGCATTAGTTCCATTCTATGCCTTCGATCACTGAAGGCATTGCATGGCATCCCTGGCGGACCGAACGAACGGAGCGGATACGCTACAGCGTATCCTCACAGTATCCACATCGTATCCTCTCCGTATCATGCAAGAAAAACTCATTAAAAAAGGAAGATGAACATTTCACTGGTTGAAATTCGGATTCTACGTGAAATTTTGCGTTAAAAGGTCACGGAGTAATCGCAATAGTTTTTCTTGCAACATTAAAAACTTTAAAAAAATATAATACTTATCGATAACGTGGGCTGAAGGCGACTTCAAACCCATCGTCGACGGATAACGCCTATTAACTGCTACTGAACGACGATGAGTTTGAAGTCGCTTCAGCGCACGTCATCGATACACTGAGAGACTTTTTGTTAGAATAAGTCATAAAAATGAATGAGAATTTAGTATAATATCGTTCCAAAATAGGGAAAACAGGGTTTGCGTATCAAAAATTAATATAGTGGTTTTCAGCCGGCAAAATTAATATTTTTGTTTGAACAAATGGAAAGGATGTTGCATTAACTCTTATAAAACTTGCAAGAATTTAAAATTCACTATATCAGAGTTGACAAGCGAAGTTAAAACGATAGTAATACAATTTATTCGAAAGAGTGAAAACATCTTTTTTCTATAATTCGCGAAAAAGTGCCAGTTTTTCCACCTGTTTTTGGTGTAAAAAGTTACCGATTTTTGCTCGATGACGTGGCGCATGCGCAGTGCTGACCTTTCCGGGAAACAGTGACAAAAGTGGACAGATGCAGTGGAAAAAGTAAATGGACAGTGATAAAAGTGAGGCACAGTGGAAAAAGTAAATGTTATTTCGGGTGGGTTCGTGCTGCCTCGGGTGGACTTGTGCATCGTGCGCAGCCAACTTCATTCTATTTTCCGACTGTCGTCCCTAACCTAAAAGCAATTTCCTGAAAAGTCTCGAGTTGTGTATTTTGTATGTACTTTTGTCACTTGGCAAAAGCAAAAAAACACCGTCAGTTTCTCCGAAAATACTGTGCTTGGTTTTTTTCACGAAAAATCGGAAGTTTTGAAGCCCTCAACTTTATGGGCCAACTATTCAATTGTGAGAACCAGCTTATTATTACTGCCATATTATTGCCATGGTTTTGATAATTGCCATTGTCATTGTTGCGTCAATCGACAAAAAATCGCCTTCTTTTTACACAAAAAACAGGTAAACAAAAACTAGCACTTTTTAACAAATTATAGAAAAAGTATCGTGTCCCACACATTGAAAAAGCGACGATTTAAAACTCGTGTGATAGCCACCCTCGCTCCGCTCGGGTAGCTAACTTCACACTCGTTTTAAATCTCTCGCTTTTTCAACTTGTAGCACAATATACTATTGAAGTTGCCATACAAAGCATATGAGAATCTCAAACGACTATATGAAAAATAACTCACTCCACCAAAAGATTCAACCTTCAGAAGGAGGAACTAAATACACAAATTAAATACAATTATATACGGAAACACGCGTACAATTATAATTTGTATTATTATATACTTAATTTATTCACTACATACATAATCGCACGCATAATCGCTATGAAAAATCGGAATCGCTGCGGCGAGATTCGAACCTAAGTTACCCGAAGCACTAACGCATTTTATCCCTAACAACTAAACCCCACGGCTAACTTATATTATGGAATATTTGGCAAAAATCTCGGCAAACCGTCGTCGCTTGACAATTCAGGGCAGTATGAAAAATATCTGGGCCCTGTTTCACGAGTGATTTGTTGCTTCAAAAATTTGGTTAATAGATCGGTTAAACATTTTATCACTTTCAATGATTAAATTGATTTTTTATAAAATACATTTTTTTAAAGGAACTGATAATATTCTTGTATGAATAATATTATCCAATCTGATATCTCAGTAACTCATTATAATAAACCTGAGTGTATTTAGATGCAATATTTTATAAATTGTACTCATTTAATTAAATCTTATTATCTTAGTGTATAAATTTCGAGAGAAAAAATTCCTCATGTTTTGAATCCCATACTAAATGAATTAATTGAAAATAGAAAGAGTTAACTTTTATTTAAAATATTGTGAAACATAACCTGTCGGCATACATGTGATAAAAGCGTCTTTTTGACTACAACCAAGCATCTTTTGACAGAACTAAGGAGTCAGATATAATTAATGTGTACAATATTATATATTAATTAAAAAAAAAATATATATTTTCTGACAGTTAAAAGATTGTAGTAATAAAACATTGTTGACTATTTAAAAAAGAAGTTTGTGATTTTGAAAATTAACGCATTAAATGCTCTTTTTACAATTGTTGGTATCAGAAAACGCTTTTGGTTTTGAAAAATCTGGGCAAGGATTGGAGTAGAGAATAGAAATAAAATAAAGGTATAATTAATTTTCTCGTTCAGCTAATTTTTTGTTTCAAGTAATTTCTTAAAAATAATAATAATGGGATTTTACAATATTTACATGCATTAATCTAATTGAACCGAATTGGATTTGGACCGACCGCGGCCGGTGTTCCATGCGTTCCATATTCGGCACTGCTCAATCGGGCTCGATCGGAAAACGGCGGAAACACTCGAGAAGCATTCTCAAACGAAACTATATGAAAAATCAACAATAAGGATTTCATAGTTTGCTATGCGGCTTAGGTTTCTGTCAACTTCATATAGACAATATCAATTCTAAAATACGTTTTCGAGATTATGATATTGACTATTTTTCTTATTCAAATTATTTTTCGAAAACTCAGTAAAAAGAGTATCACTTTTTCATAGTGTTAATTCTTGAAATGGAGATTCATAATATTTCGTATTTAGAATACTACTTTTTCGTCTTCGTGTTTTAAATAATCGTATGATAATATTAAACTTCGGTACTGTAATACGAATAAGTGTAATAAAACCTCGGTTTTCCCTATTTTGGTACGATTTTATACCAAATTCTAATTCATTTTTTTCATTTATTCTAACAAAAGGTCTCTCAGTGTAAGTATTATATTTTTTTAAAGTTTTTAATGTTGCAAGAAAAACTATTGCGATTACTCTGTGACCTTTTAACTCAAAATTTCACGTAGAATCCAAATTTCAACAAGTTAAATGTTAATCTTTCTTTTTTAATGAGTTTTTCTTGCATGATACGGAGAGGATACGATGTGGATACTATAAGGATACGCTGTAGCGTATCCGTTCCGTTCGGTCCGCCAGGGATTAAACTGATACGGTCATTCAAGTGCATTTAATGGCATTAAATCAGCGGCATCACAAAGAAGCCAGTTTAATGCCATAATTTTTGTGTGTGATGCAAAATGATTCGAACGAAAACTGTCTAATGCCATGAAGCGCATTCGGACAAAAACGGAATTTGTTTGGATTTATAGGCATTAAAGTGTACGATTTTTTCAATGCCATATAATCTACTTCAATGCTCTCCTTTTTACAGGGAAATCTTGATTTCTTGTTGTGAATTATCTTTATGAATAAAATGTATCCCGCACACATATTGTTCATTCATTGTCTCTCAATTTGCCCCATCAACAGAAAGTTGGATTGATAAATATTTTCAATTTTATTTCGTATTGTGTCAACGATTTCAAAATGGCCGTCAGTACGACCCTACGGAAAAAGCCCACATAGTAAACTACATTGGAACCTATGTGGGAACCCATATGGGATCCTTTTTTGAATTCATGTCTCAAATTACGATCTAGATAGGAATATAGGACGGAAATCTATATCGGTTCTTATCATGGGTTTTTATGAAGGTTCCTACATGGATGGATTTGCAATTAATATTTAAGGAATGCGCAGTAGTTTTCTATGAAAGCTATGGCTGCGTAGTATTTTTTGGGGTTTTTTAAGATTGCCGACTATGTACCCAAAACTTCCAAAACATATTTCATTAAAAAAAGTTCTAATCCCATATGGGATTTCATGTAGGAACTATTCATAGGTTTCCATAACGGTATTCATATAAGAACCCATGTGGAAACCCACAAAATATATCCTATCCTATCTCACATCGTGATTTGAGACAGGAATTCAAAAAAAGGATCCCATATGGGTTCCCACATAGGTTCCCATGTAGTTTACTATGTAGGCTTTTTCAGTAGGGGAGTAAGTGTAATATATGTAAAAATAAAATAATTAAATCCAAATTTTACAAGATATTACTTTCATAACTCTTAATGAAACATATACTGATTATTGTAATGTATTATTGGTTTCCAGTATTTGTTAGAATTAACAATATTAACAAAAACATACGAACTTCCGGTTCGGCGAGGATAGAAAGTAGACGTGGGTGAGAGCCAAAGCGAGTTTTGAACAGTGTTTGAGTTGAAAAGTGTGAGAGAAGGTGATAAAAACTTGTCAAAAGGTGAAGAAAGGTGCTTGGGTCCAGTGGAAGAGAATGCGAGAAAGGATCGGTGAAGCAGGGGAGATGAAAAGTGACTCGAAAAAAGTGGCACGTGCAAAAGTGAGGTTAGGGTCGGATCGGAATGACACAGGAAAAGGACGCAGTGCCAGATATTAAAGTTTTGTTGTTTGATGATTTTGTTCTTTGTTATAATGCTGTTCTTGGGTGTTTTAAGAAAGTAATAAGTGCGAGTGAAAGCAGAGAAAGGGATAGTAAGGTTAGGGGCTAGTTCACTGCGACTGTGAGAAGGACAGGTGGCAATAGATACAATAAGGTTGAGTTTGGGTTTTAATAGCAGAAGTGTAAAGCAGAGCAGCGGTAAAGTGATAGTGTGGGGTAAAGGGTTGCTGGGGCACCATGGGATAGGGCTCCCGCTTCCTCTTAATATACCCAGATAACAAAATGCGAGCAATATGCGACGCATTATGCACGCACGTCGTGCCGATCAAAACGCACGAGATGCACTCACCAACGCAGCCATATCCCGGTAACAAGGTGTTCATTGAGACGCATAGAATGGCATTTAAAAAAGTAAACACTTCAA
>CAKNYM010031218.1:0-17557 GCA_932195095.1 Andricus curvator
ACTTATCCGTTCTTCCAACTGTTTTATCTCACTATTTCTCTGTTCGTGCACCTCTCTCTCTGTCTATTCTCTATGCTCTCTAGTTTACCCCATATCTGGTGTTTTTCGTTTATTCCTAACTTTCTTGTTATCCTTGTCCCTTTCTGAATCATCGTCCCCTTCATCTCTTTTTCTTTTTTCTTCCCCTTCACTACTGGTCGCCCTCACTTTATTTTGCCATTCGTCTAGACTCCTGTTCGATCCCGCGCTGCCAAGCCTGTTAAGGCGCTGTAGGTTAGAGGGTCTCCCGGGTTTATGTCTCGTGCTTTTATCCCTTCTCTCTGCCGTCCCCTCCCTGGTCGGCGTCTGTAACGTCTCACGGCTACTGTCATCTTCCCCCTTCTCCCCACTAACCGCGCTCTCATCATTGTCACCTGTTATTTCGGCTACCTGTTCTATGCGATGGTCTATTGACTGGCGCCCGTTTTTGGACTTCGATACGTCGGCATCCTACCTTACCCAGTGATCTGCGACGTTTCCCGCTCTTTACTCACCTTCCTCTTGCCCCCCTTGCCCAGAAACTATTTTTACTGCTCCTAACCTCGAAAAAAAATTCGCACTCTTCAATTTTCACTTCACACAACTTTCTTTCACCCTTTACACCTTTGCCTTCACTCATCCTTCTTCCTTTACCCCTGATCTCCGCACTCATTGCCCTTTCTGCACCCACACACGCTTATTCCCTTCACCAAAGCCAAAAAACTGACACTTGAAACAAAAGCGTTCTCTCACGATCGGTACTGGAAACGGAAGCCTAATTGAAAATTATGAATATTTAGAAATTAATATTATTTTTATTTTAGAAATTTTTTAATTAAAAATACAATTTTAATTACAAAAATATAAAGCAACTTGAATTGTTTTGGCTCAATTCTTAATCTTCGTTCTTTAAAAATTAGTATACCTTAACATTTTTTATTTACTTTTAGTTATAGTTCATTTCTTAATCTTATTTATTTTATTAAAAAAATGTTTACGATTTCAACCAAAAATTTTTTTTATTATAATGATAAATATTTGAAAATTATGAATCTTTAGAATTTAATATGAATGATAATTTATTTTAAATATTAAGGGCAGGCTCTCCGGTGACCACGTGACCAAACCAGTCCTTGGTTACGTAATTTTTTTTTGGTGTTCACCATGTCCAAACGCAATGATATATTGCTCTCAAAATTTGGAATATAGAAAATGAGACAATAAATTGCGTTTGTATATTTAGTTTCAGTAATAATTTTGAAAAAAATTTTCCATGTAAAAAATAAATGTGTAAAATTTCTTAACCGAGCTTGGTCATGTGATCTCTACTTTACCGACGTTGAAAGTTTCGTTTTTTCTCCGCTAGAAATTGCTAAAAATACTCCAAAAATAATGACAGGTTACGTATGTGCAGGTACTTATTTTTGGATCTGCACTGAGTGTGCAAATGCTATTGTTTATATTGATTTTTTTTAATGTTTCGACGATTTAGTCCAAAATTTGTGTCATTTGTCAACATACGTGAGTCAGAAAATCTGAAATGCATCTAACCAAACATTACCTGCAAAGTGCTACAACTCGAGTGGTAATATCCTACTTTATCAATTTATAAATAAAATTTCTTTGAAATTATAAAAATATTGATGTATACAAACGTTCTTTAGTGCTTTTTATTTAATCGTTAAAATTATAAACACGATATCTCAATCCGTGTGGACGTAGTGAGCACCAAAAAAAATGAAAATAATTTCACACATTTATTTTTTACATGAATAATTTTTTTCAAAATTATTACTCAAACTAAATATACAAGCGCAATTTATTGTCTCATTTCCTATATTCCAAATTTTGAGAGCGATATAGATAAACGTTTATTTTTTTAGCCTGCTGGCCTTAAAAAATTGACTTGCTTACACTTCCATTTTTTACAGAATTTTCTTACAACTAACCCTTAAAACTAACATCCTTCCACACCTTATATCTAACGCCGCTCGCTCTTATCGCATTGCCTTCCTCGCTTCGCCTCGCCTCGCTCGCATGTCCCTACTTTCTTGCTTGCCTCGCATTACCAAACTCTGCCTCCGCGACTAATACCTAATACTTATCTACTATTTACAATATTTACAATTACTTATATTTACTTCCTCCTCTATTTACAATCTTTCCTTCTCCATTCCTCTTCCTCCTTCCTTCTCTTCTTCTCCATCTTACCCAATACTCCCTTCACCCATGCTACTGCCCTTTTGTCCCCCCTTTCATGCATCAATACCTCCATGCTTATCCCACTCCTTTCCACCTCCACGCACTCCTCCAACCAGTGCTCCACTCTTGCCTCCCCCTTCCCACATAGTTCACACATCCTCTTTTCCCTAGCGAGCCAGAACCTATTGAAACCCTCCATGCAACCACATCTCATCCTCGCTATAAGCTCCTGACTTCCTTTCTCTCCTTTCTCACACAAATATTGCGCTCTCGCCTTTGGCATAATCCACACATAGTTCCCATTAAACCTTGTCTCTCTTATTCTCTCTTCCCCTGCTGTCTTCTCTCTCTCCATGCTGTTTTTCTTAACCAACTCATATACCTTCCTTCCTTCCTTCCTCATGCATCCTTCTCAATTCATCCATATGCAGTCCATTCGTTCTAAAATACCTTTCTCTTTCAACCTCCATCTTCCCTCCCCCTCTCCTGTTCTCCTTCTCCCACCAACACTCCCTAACCAGCTTACTTCCCCCCTCTTCCAAAAATTTCTCCTCATATTTACACGCTCGACTCCCCGCTAGAATCCCTACACTCGTTCTCCCCGTCTCACTCCTGACAATATAATTAGGCGTGTTCCTTACCAACCCCAGTGTCCACTTTACATACCTCTCCTGTATCCTATTTACCTCTTCGCTTTCCTTCCACCCCCACACCTCTACTCCATACAATAGCACACTCATCACTAGTGAGTCAAACAATTTCATTCTCCTTCCAAAATCATCTGCGAATAACTTCTTTCCCAACCCCCACACCTGCCTCATCACCACATTTGCCCTCCTCACTCTCTCTTTTATGTGACCATCCACTCCGCCATTCCTCCGAAACAAGAAGCCCAGGTACACAAACTCTTTCACCGCCTGCACCGCCTTTCCCTTCCACTTCCACTCTCCTTCCTTATCCCTTCCACCTCCTTTTCTGAAAACCATAACCTTGGACTTTTCCGCATTCAGTTCTAACCTGTTCTTATCCAGGTATCTTCTCAACCTCTTCATCATTTCCTTTAAGGCCTCCTCGCTTTTTGCCAACAACACTATGTCATCTGCATACGCTAGCGACCAAATTCTAACCCCTCCTATCCTGACTCCTCCTACCACTCCGGCCTCCAGCTTACTTTCCATATCCGCAATTAAAATCGCAAAAAGCGTTGGGCTAAGCGGACACCCTTGTCTTAACCCCCTATCCATCCAGAATCCCTCCGAAATCCCCTGTCCTCCTCTTACCTTATCTTTGGTTTCTTCATATATCTCCCTTACCCTCTCGATCAGGCCTCTCTCCACTCCCCTCTCCTGCATCGCCTCCCACAACCTCCCCCTATCCACCGACGGAAACGCGCCTTTTAGATCCACAAAAAACGCGTACACTCTCGATCCCTTCTTCGCTAATTCTCTATCCACCACGTGCTGCAGAACGTAGATATTGTCGATAGTACTCCTACCTGCCCTAAAGCCCGCCTGCGTCTCTGGCTATATTCCTTTGCCCTCGACATCCTTCCGCAGCCTCTCCGCTACTACCATCGCGTATACTTTATACGCCGTATTCATTAGCGTAATCCCCCTATAATTTTCCTGCCTATCCCTCTCTCCTTTCTTATACAGAGGCACTATTAATCCTTCTCTCCACCCTCGTGGGAATCCCTCCCCCCTCCATACTTTCTTCACTACCTCCTTCAGCCTCTCCCTAACCTCCTGTGTACTAAACAGCCATGCTTCGTTCTCTAGCCCATCCAGCCCTGCTGATTTTGACCTTTTTAACTTCCTTATCTGTTTCTCTATCTCCTCGTCATTCAACTCCTCCATCTCTGCCTCCCCCGTTCTTCTACTCCCATCATCTCTCTTCCTTGAATCTCAGCCCTGAAATGATTCTTTAAAAAACTCCCTCCACTCCTCACTCCCTATCTTGTCGCTTATCCCTACTCTACGCTTCCTAAACCTATTTATTATCTTCCAGACGTCCCCTTCTGTCTTAACATTTCCTAACTCCTCCTCCATCTCTTTCTCCTTTTCCTGTTCTTTCTTCTTACACATCAATCTAAACCCCTTCCTCATTTCTACGTACTCCTCCCTTTTCGCAGTACCCTCTTTCCACTTCTTATACTTCCTCTTCACCTTTCTTTTCATCTTTTTACATTCCCTATCCCACCACGGCTTCACCATTCCTTTCTTCTTCTTTTTGAATACCTTCTTTTGCACGCACCCTTTCACATTCTCTTTTAAATCCTCCCATATCTCTTCCACCGTCTCCCCTTCGAAGCGTACCTTCCCTAACTGCTCCTTATATTTCTCTATCGCCTCCCTCGTCCAGCTAACCCTCTCCCCCGTCGACACTTCTTCCCCACCTTGCCTTCCGCCGTTCTCACCCCTTATCCACAACCCTAATGGCTGATGGTCTGATTCTACCCTCCCTTCTACTGCGAGTGTCTCCATCTCCTCCCACCCTTGCATATTCATAACTACATAATCTATTACCGATACCCCCACCTTACCTACGTATGTGTATTCTCCCTCTTCGTCCCCAGTTGCCATACCATTTGCCACCGCCCAGCCTCTATCCTCCATCCAGTCCCTTAGAATCTCCCCCTCCTTATTTATTAACCTATACTTTGAGTTCCTTTCGAAGCTCTCCCCTTCCCTGTAAAGGCCCCCTTCCCTCCCCATCCTCGCGTTAAAGTCCCCACCCAGTACCACCATACCCTCTTCTCTTTCACCTAACAGGTCTTCCACCCTTTCTTTGATTCTTTCCATCCCATCCTTATTGTACACTGTCACAAACTTACACATTACCCCTCCTATCTATACTTTCCTCATTTGCACTCCCTCCCCCTCTACCTCTCCGTGAGCTTCTTCCTTTAATACATCTCTAATCCCCGTTATAATTCCCCCACTAGCCCTTCCTTTCTTCTTCACTCTGACCGCCTCCTGGAGTCTCCACCTATACCCCCTTGGCAGCTTTGGCTCTATTCTATCCCATTCCTTTCTTTCCACCCACGTCTCTACCAGTCCTACCACATCAAATTCCTGGATATACCTCCAGAACTCCTCATCCTTCTTCTTTACCCCTGCTACGTTCCAGTAAAGCACCTTCAAAACTCCTCTACCCTGCATTACCCCCGCCCCCCTACTTCCTACGAAACAAATTCCCCTGCACTTCCTTCAACACCTCTTTCTCCTCGTCCCACACCCACATTTTCTCGTCTATTTTTATTTTCCGATATCCTACCTTCGCCGATCTCCCTTCACTCCTCTCCCCCCTAGCCCTATCGTACAGCATTCTCTGTACATCCCTTTCCTTTCTCGTCAAATCGTGATCGATGAAAACTTCCTTATCCTTTATCCTATTTTTATTTCTCATTACCCCCAATTTTTCTTCCCAGCTCTCCAACTTCTTCTTTTTTCAATTCCTCAGTCCCTGCAGACACCCCTTTCTCTCCCTTAGCATCCCCTAACTTTTCGAGAACCACCCTTGAACCCTCGAAAGCCCAGGACTCCTGCCCACGAACTCCCCCGATTACTTGCCAACCTAACCTCACTTTCCCTATCCAGCTAGATACCACCTCCCACCCACGCTGAAACTCACTTTTTATCTCCCCAATTCACCCCACACAACCCTACTCACCTCCTCGGCTTCCACCCTCACACTCCACTCACACCTTCCACACAAATTCCGTAAAATTCTCTCTCCACCTGTCACTAAACACGTTCTCACTTCCGCCACCAACATGCAAGTCCTTGAGAGCGATATATCATTGCGTTTGGACATGGTGAACACCAAAAAAAATGTTCATAACCGAGGACTGGTTTGGTCACGTGGTCACCGTAGAGCATGCCCTTAAGAAAGTTTTTTTTTTTTAATTATTTTGAAACAAATATTTATTAAAAAATAAATAATTGAAAATTATGAATATTTAGGAATTAATAGTATGTATGTATTTATTCTCTCCCTTTTACGGGTTTGAGGGTCTCCGCTCCCTTCACAGTACGTTACAGAACCACTTATACTACCTTAATAATACTTACTACCTAAATAATAATATTCTACTTATATTAACTTATTTACTATCGCTTTGTCTTAACATAATTACTCTCGAGATTTGCTGACTATTGAGTTTCCTGGGCTTCCGTTCCTTTTACCATTTCCGTTAACATGATTTTCAAGCTTTATTTACTTTAGGGTCCTTGACTAGGAGTACGCGATTGGCCTTTCCCTACTACATGCCCTTTACTTTCTCTCCTTTCTTCCAGTCTCATCATCCAGCTTGCCCCTTGTCCAATTCCATCCAAGATGCACCTTATCCTGTCATCCACACTCTCCCCACCTGTTTCATCCCCCGTACATCTCTCTAAAACATGCCCCCATGATTCTATCTCGTAATAACAGACTACATCTTCTTTCCTCTTCATCCATCCAGTATCTACATTCTCTCATTCCTTCTCCCATCCTAAATCGTATAACGTGGTTCCATTTACTCTCCTTTTTAATCTTTCTCAAATATTCTTGTCCTCCTTCAGCCTTCACTACCTTATACCACCTGTTATACTTAGATTCCACGATTTTTTCATCTTTCCTCCCCCTCCTTCATTATCAGTTCATTCTCTAACTCTTGCCATACTCTGACATCTGCTCTTATATCGCATTCTCTCCTCCTCCGTTGTCTCTCTTCTTCCCACCTTGATCCTTCTGTGTTACCCCTAGTCTCTTTGTTTACTACTTCCCGTAGACAAGCTTGTGCAATCCTGCTTCCCTCCCCCCTCTTTAGGTTCTCCTCAAAGTTCCATGCCCTCTTCATTTGTCTAATAACCATTTTACTTCTACTTAATTCCTCCCTCAACATGTATGCTGGACATCTCCAGCTCACTCCCATTACCCATCTCAAGAATCTCTCCTGCATACTTTCCACCCTCTTGTGCTCCTTCCATCCCCAGATCTCCACTCCGTAACTTAGGACTGACCACACCAACGCATCAAACATCCACAGTCTCATTTTCCAATCATCTTTAAACCTTCTCTTCCCTATACCCCACACCTGCCCCATTACTTTAGTCGCACATTCTATCCTTCTCCTCACCTGCAGTTCAACCCCTCCTTTCGACTCAAACCAGAAGCCTCGGTAACTAAATTCCTCGACCTGTTCCACTTTCTCCCCGTACATCTTCCATTCATATTCTACCTTTGTCCTTCTCTTGCTAAAAATCATCACCTTCGTCTTATTTACATTTACCGTTAAGTCTTTAATTCTCACATACTCCTCGAACACTCTCATTATGATACTCATCCCTCTCTCGTTATCCGCTAATAAGACTATATCGTCTGCATACGCTAAGGAATATACCTTTCTATTTCCCAAAGCCGTTCCCACTTTTCCTTTCTTCTCCAGTTTCTCCTCTAGATCTGCCAACAAGAGACTGAATAGTAGTGGGCTCAGTGGGCACCCTTGCCTGAGCCCCTTCCACTCCAAAAAATCTCCCCTTTTTGTTTCCCAATCCTCACCCTTATCTTAATCTCTTCGAATATCTCCTTTATCCTCTCGACCAACTCTTCGTCCACCCCCTTCTCTTTCATCACCTGCCATAACACCTTCCTGTTTACCGAGTCAAATGCCGCTTTAAAGTCTACAAATAAGGCCACTAACTTCCCTTTCTTCCTCCCTAAGTTCCTATTCACTAGATAATTCAGTACGTAGATGTTGTCTACTGTCCCCATCCCTTTTCTGAAGCCCGTCTGATTGTGTGGAATAATCCCTTTCTCTTCCACCTCCGTTTCTAATCTCTTTCTGAGAATCTCCGTATATATTTTGTAGCCCACCGACATAAGTGTGATTCCCCTATACTCCTCCACCTTCTTGGCCTCTCCTTTCTTAATTATCGACAACACTAACCCTGTCCTCCATTCCTTAGGCCATCCCTCTCCTCTCCAAACCTTTTTGCATACCTCCCACAATTCCTTCCTCATCCCTTCTCCTCCAAAACTCAAAGCCTCGTTCTCAATATCGTCCTCACCTGTTGCCTTGTTTCTTTTAAGCCTCCCTATCGCTCTATTCAATTCCTCCCTACTTATCCCGTTATTGCTATCATCTTCCCCTTCGATTACCTTCCTCTTTTCACCTAACACCTTATTTTCCACTCCTCCCAACAGTCGCTTAAAGTACGGGGTCCACTCATCCATCTCGATTTCCTCATTGATGCCCTTCCTTCCTCCTCGTTCCCTATTGATCACCTCCCATTCCCTCCCTTCCCTGATTGATTTTTCCACCTCTTCCATATATCTACTTTTCTCTAACTGCCTTTTATCACTTAACAATCTTTCATGTTCTCTCTTTCTCCAATTATATTCCTGTTTCCCTATATCCCCTTTTCTCCATTTTTTTACATTTTCCTTCATTCTATCTTTACTCTCCTTACATTCTGCGTCCCACCATCCCCTCTTCATTCCCTCCTCCTCTTCTCTTGGCCTTACCTCTTTTATCCTCTCGGTTAGTTCTTTTATCTTTTCAAGGCGCGTGTCCACGTCTTCCCCTTCCATTCCTCTAATATCCTCGTTCTCCATTCTTTCTTTAAATTCTCTCAATCTATACTCCCCCCATCTACCCATTTTTACTTTCCTTTCGCCAGTTCTTACCCTTTTTTCGCTATTCCGCTTCCATCCTGAGCATTTCAATGTCGCTATTAGCGGGAAGTGTTCTGAGCCTATTTCATTACCTACTTTCACTTTATCCATTCTCTTCCTTATTCTTTCTTCTGCTAGAATGTAATCAATCACTGTCTCCCTTTTCCCTATAAAAGTCACTTCCCCTTCTTCATCTCCCCTTGCATTTCCAATGCAGATAAACCACCCCTCCTCTCCTAACAGGTTCAAAAGAGTTTTACCCTCACGATCTATCTCGCTGTGCTTGGAATTTCTTCGAAAAGTTTCGCTTTCTTCATCCCATATCTCCCCCCCCCCACCCAACTCTCCTGTCCACGCGTTTAAGTCTCCTCCTATCAAGACGAACTCTTCATTCCTTTCCTCCATCCATTCCCTTAATACTCTCCATCCTTCCTCTTCTCCTCTCCTTGTATACACACAAATGATCGCCACCCTCTCTTTTCCTACCTTTATTCTTCTCACCATCACGCCCTCCAGCTTTTCTTCTCGCTCTTCCACTCTTTCATTTCTCATCAGCTCCTTTTTAACCCCTGACACCATGCGTCCCATCGCTCTTCCCTTCTCATGTTCTTTCCTCGCTTCTTGCATTGTCCATACATACCCCTTTGGCAACTTTCGTTTCAAGCCCTTCCAATCCTTTTCATCCACCCACGTTTCACTCAGCATTACCACGTCCCATTTTCCAATAGCCTCCCAGAACCCCTTGTTCTTGTTTTTTAGCCCTGACACATTCCAGAAAGCCACACTCACCCCTTTCTTTTTGGCCTTCCCCCTCCTCCTTCCCGTGCTCAGTTTTTCTTCTCTGTTGGAAACCCCGCCCCGTATCTCCTACTCTCATTACCTTCGTTTACCCTTCTCTCAAGTATCGATCCCTCTGCTCTCAGCTCTTCTCTCTCTTCGTCCCAGATCCACTTCATCCCATTCACCCACAACCTGTCTTTCCCCATCCAAACATTACCCCCGTTCCTCCTCTCTATCCGTGCTCTCCGGTCGATCATCCACTTTCTCTCTCTCCATGTCAGGTCCTCTTCAATTCTTTCATTCCTACCCTTTAGTACCCTTTTCCTTTCCATAATTTGTCTCTTCTCCTCCTCGCTTCCCACTTTCACTATGAGCACACCTGTTTTCCCTTCTGTTTTTCTCCCCAGTACCTTCACTGCCTCCACTCTCACCTGAGCCCCAATGTCATTCATCAGCTTCTCCACTTCTTCCTTTCCCGAATCGCTTTCTACTGTCATTCCTTTAATTACTATGTTTCGAAAATCTGAAATGCATCAAACCAAACATTACCTGCAAAGTGCTACAACTCGAGTGGTAATATCCTACTTTATCAATTTATAAATAAAATTTCTTTGAAATTATAAACATATTGATGTATACAAACGTTCTTTAGTGCTTTTTATTTAATCGTTAAAATTCTAAACACGATATCTCAATCCGTGTGGACGTAGTGAGCACCAAAAAAAATGTTCATAACCGAGAACTGGTTTGGTCACGTGGTCACCGTAGAGCATGCCCTTAAGAAAGTTTTTTTTTTTTTAATTATTTCGAAACAAATATTTATTAAAAAATAAATAATTGAAAATTATGAATATTTAGGAATTAATAGTATTTTATTTTAGAAATTTTTTAATGAAAAATACAATTTTAATTACAAAATTAAGAAAAAAACTTGAATTGTTTGGCTCATTTGTTCATATTCGTTTCTTAAAAATTAATATACCTTAACAGTTTTTATTTACTTTTAGTTATACTTTATAATTTAAAAAAATAATTTTAGTTACTTTTTCAAAGCTACGACGTGAATCGTATTTTAAGTTGAATATTAAAAATTTAATAAACAAATTTTTTTTGAATTATTTAAGAGATATATTTCTTAAAAAATAAATAATTCAAAATTAGGAATATTTAGAAATTAATATTAGTTTTATTTTAGAATTTTTGAAATAAAAAATTAAAATTTTAATTGCAGACTTAAAAAACAATTTGAATTATTTTGACTCATTCCCTAATCTTATTTATTTTAAATTAATATACCTTCACTTCTTTTAAACTGTTTTTATACCTTTCAATAAAATTAAAAACATTGTTTAAAATTTGTATTTCATCATGGGATAATTTTTTTTTTATCTAGACAGCTTTCAAGCAAATTAAAAAGAAATGCTTAGGATTTCAAATCAAAATTTTTTTATTCTAATGATAAAAACTTCTAAATTATGAATATTTAGAATTTAATATGAATTGCAATTAATTTCAAATATTAATAATATAATTTTTTTGAATTATTTTATTTTAATTATTTAAAAAATATGTTTCTTGAAAAATAAATAATTGAAAATTATGAATATTTATAAATTAATACTACTTTTATTTTAGAATTTTTGAAATAGAAAATGTTACGAACGAGAAGTGAGACTGATTACTCGTCGCCGGAGGTACAAACCGCCAATTTGGAAAAATTGGTTTTATTTTGTTGTTGTGGGCAATCGTTTTTTTTACCCAACTCCCGGACTGGGAGCTCTTGTCCCTGTAGCTCTGAAATTTTGCAGGGTCTTTAAATAAATTTGGAATTCCCTTTTCACTAAACAAGTAAAAAATTTTATTTAGTTCATCCCAAATGATAAAAAGTCCCACAAGGTATTCCTTAAAACTACCGCAACATCTCTTTGGTAGCAAAGAAGAGATGGCGGGCAAGTACAGTGATCCCGAGTTTTATTTAATAGAGAAACATTATTGCGGCTACGTCAATTCCCGAGACGTTGCCCCACGACATTATGCGTATTTAAATCCCCGGAAAAATGAGAGAGACACAAGTGACAATCGGAAACAAGGCAATTGCTGGCCGCGATAATATTTTTCGTTTCAATATAATTCCGCCTGTCAAAATTACAACAATATCTGACCTTATCCTGAAGTGCAGTGCGTCTTCGGTGTAGGTCCAGTCGTAGAACTCGCCACCACTTCCACTTACACTCGCACGACACACTCGCGATCCGTCGTAATTCAAACGCACCGTTTGAGAAACCGTGGTTTTCTAGTCCTTTTCACAACACTGTTCCTTTTTCACTGATTGTCGGTTACCGTCAATCAGCGAAGTTTACAAATTTTAACGTCTCGAAAAGACTTCTTCTCCGTGACACTACTTTCCCTTAAGGGTCTCGCGAAGTGACGGATCGCGTACGGGCCGCGCGAAGCTAAAGCCAGACAGGCAAGGCGAACTCTAGGTGCTAGATCTAGACCGCTCGGTATAATTTTTTTTATCTAGACAACTCTCAAGCAAATTAAAAAAGAATGTTTTCGATTTCAAATCAAATTTTTTTTTATTATAATGATAACTACTGTTAGGTTCGGGAAAATTATTAAACGGGTAAAATTGGGAATTTTGCCCAGTTAATAATTTGCGACATTTAAAAATAATAATACCTTTTTCAAGGTATTGCTAATTTTATGGGCCGACTGTCTCTTCTATTTAATTTCAGACTTTTTCTATTTGTTGCTGATTTACCCCGCAATTGTTTTTGGTGAAGGGTGTTGTTTTTGATAAAACAATAAAATAACAGATTGTGTACTAGGATAATTTTCAAGGTATAAACAATTTGGTATATATTATCACAATAAAATATTTTGTATTACAGAAATGGATCAGATATAGAAATCTATGTTGTGTGTGTGTATGTATATGAAAACACTTTACTTTACCGTACTCAAATGTGCCGTGGATTTGGATGGTCTCGTGGTTGTTGAACACGACACCTTTTCTTTTTGAGTAATTTGAAATTTAAAGTTGATTAAATTTAGTTTCGTTCCGAGAGGCACAAATTAATTGTATATTACAATTAAAAGTCTTTTTGTCACTTTTTGATATTGTTCAAAAATCATCCACGGATAAATAGGGACAATAAAAACCGAAGAATTCTGAATGATTTCCTACACGTGGAATTTTCGTTGCCTCCTTGGCAAGTACTTTTACCTCCCACGCGCCTACCGATATTTTGCGTTTTTGGTTGAATTTAACGTCAGTACCGCCGGACTGAACAAAAGACTAGGGGCAGACAAAAAAAAACAATCACGACGGACCAGACGGATTCGTTCGTGATGTTTCCTAGGAAAAGTGAATGAATTTAGTATTATTTTGCTTTTAGAGGAAACCTCGGAATTGAACGGTGGGAAGAGCACTGCTTTCGACCAAAGATCACCTAAGGGCGAGTAGTCGGTCTTATTTTGCCGAATTGCATTATCTTACTTTCAATAGGTGTTCCTCCGCGGTACTACTTCCAAAATTTTGATGACCGTTCAATTTCAGCTCCGCTCACTCATTTCGAGTCGATGAACTTTTATTTCTGCAGCTACGGTTGCATTTATTCTAAAGACTTATGGATATTGAGAAACTAGCGGAAGGTCATGAGCCTTACGCATTCCAATGATTTTGATTTATCCATAGTTTCTAGTAAGGTATTTCGTTTTTATAATTCAAGTGTACGATTTAATTTACTTGCATTTTTATTTTGAATTAAATTGTACCTTGATTTATTTCTTCTTTTTTTTTAAACCGTAGCGTCATCAACTTAATAAAATGAGTAGCGCTGAAATTGACATCTAATTTGAAAATATTGCTTCGTCGAGAAAGCCCATTTTTTTATTTTGTTAATGAGAGATTCTTTCTGTCCTTTTAAATCTGATTTTACGTTTCCCTTTTTATCCGTAGTGTTTTAAAAGCTTTTCCTAATATTTCAAATTCCTTCGCTTTACTAAACTTCAATTTGTTTTGTATTTTGGTAAAGTGAAATGGTGTAAGTGTATGCACGAACGCCACAACATCTTAGGGTCTCGTATGCGTGTACTCATGTGTGTAACCACGTGCGCCTAATACACGCTAGCGTCTTCGTGGTTACACTCTAATTTCTACTAGATTGATATTCTTTTTGACCGTTAGCGTAATTATATTAATATCTACTTATTTATATGATTACTTGAATTGTTAGATGCTAAACATAGAATGCACCTAACAAATACTTGAAAATTATGAATATTTAGAATTTAGTATGAATTATAATTAATTTCAAATATTAAGAATCTAATTTTTTTTAATTATTTTATTTTAATTATTTAAAAAATTAATTTCTTAAAAAATAAATAATTGAAAATTATTAATATTTATAAATTAATATCCTATATTAAGAAGTTGGTACGTGCTGTTGATAGCTCTAGCGTAACACGCTTTATTGCGCATGTGTTTAAATGCAGTCGTGAATGGCTATTTGGACAGCGTGAAGAGGAGCATCCCATTGGTAGAGAGAAGAGAATAATTAGCTGTTCTCTTGATTCTCACTTATTCACCAATGACAAGGCTATACTTGAAGCTCTATTGCGCATGTGTCATTTCTGCTTCCCATGCAGTCTTGAGTGGTCCTATAGAAAAATCGTCTTTCTTATATTAAAAAGCAGCTTGAGTAACCATAAGGCGATCTGCGTTTATTTGACCTCGAGATGTTTATTTTCATAAAAAGCTTATTGGAAGTATATGCATGTATTATTCGGTATATATACGATTCCTTTGACGCATTTTTTTAAAAGAGGGCTTTTCATTAACATTTTTAATATTTTATTCGTATTTTGAAAAATTCATTTTCGATTTAACCTTTTAGTCATAGTTCATTTACATTTCAAAATGTTTGAAAATTTCCAAATTTTGCGTACCGTTTATTTGTTAATTAAAACTTTTGACATTTCTGAAAATTTGTATTTGGATTTTTTATTATAAATTTTGTTAATTTTTTATTTAAAACCCAACTTTACATTTTTTTTCAACTTTTCAGAAGTACCATTTTTTTTAATTTTCAGATTTATCAAAAAAGGTTTTATATCTGTGCTGAAACTATCTGTAAATAATTTCAACTAGTTGAAAATGATTTAAAAAATTGTTTATTACGTTATAAAAAAATTATTGAACAAAAGTTCTTTTCGGAATTGGGAATGTTCAGCTCCTTGAAATCCAGAGTTTTGGTATGGAATGTGCGAGAAATAAAATTTTTATTATCGTTACTTGAAAGAAGATGCTCTTTGGCAATTAAAAAAAAATCACAGTTTGGCTATTTATCAACGAACAGGCTTAATTTTTTTCAACGGAATAAACTAAGAATTCTTTTCCGGTGACTGTTTTATATGAAACTTAGCAAATTTGAAAGCATTATTAATTATTTAGACAATTTTTATAAACAAATTCGGAGTTTTTCTATTTTTCAACGAATAGGCTAAATTTGTTAAAAAAATTAACTGAGAATATCTTTGCGATGACTCTTTTCTATGTTGGTTTGCAAATTCCCTAGAATTATTATTTAAACCATTTTTGTAAGGAAATTCAGAGTTGTCTATTTTTAAACGAATAGGCTTAATTTGTTCACGGAATCAACTAAGAATGTCTTTTAGATTACTTTTTTTCATGATTTTTTGCAAATTCCAAAGAATTATTTATTTAAAACTAACATTTTTTTATAATAAATTTTGTTTTTCGACGAATAGGCTCAATGTTTTTACAGAATTAACTGAGAATGTCTTTGCGGTGACTCTTTTCTAGAGTGCTTTACAAATTCCCAATAATTATGATTTATTTAAACAATTTTTGTAAGGAAATTCAGAGTTTTCTATTTTTTAACGAATAGGCTTAATTTGTTCACCGAATCAACTAAGAATGTCTTTTCGATAAGTTTTTTTCATGATGTTTCGCAAATTCCCAAGAATTATTAATTATTTAAAACTAAGATTTTTTGATAATAAATTTTATCTTTCAATCAATAGGCTCATTTTTTTACAGAATTAACTGAGAATATATTTGCGATGACTTTTTTCTATAGTACTTTACAAATTCCAAAGAATTATGATTTATTTAAACAATTTTTGTAAGGAAGTTAAGAGTTTGGTTATTTTTCAACGAAAAGGCTTAATTTTTTTAACGGAATCAACTACGAATGCTTTTCCGGTGACTGTTTGATATTATACTTTGCCAATGATCGGATCAAAGAATGGGTCGCAAAGGTCGAAAAGGGCAAGATGGAACTTTATTTTGTCTGCAGTTTTTTTGTCCGATGAATATTTTTAATAGTAAAAGTGAAAAAGTGAAAAAAAATTTCCCCAAATTCAATTATTTTTTAAAACATAAATCGTCAAAACTCAGCTAAATAATATTGAAACTGTTTAAAATTTGGTATGCGCAAGCGAAGTGCCCTAGCAGTGCTTACAAAATGAAAAAAAAACAAGCAAAACTGCCTATTGTTCAATAATAATTAATTGAAATTGAGACCGATCGATAAGCACGTTTTTTTTGGTTTCGGCAAAGAAAAGTATCGAGGAAACTTCAGAGTTGAAAGAACTTCCAATGAGACATTTGTGCCTCACTAATAAAGTAAGATTTCTGAAAATTTTTAGATCGATTCATTAAAAATTGACGGAAATATCCATTATGTAATAAAGCACATGACGCCGTCTACGATGGCAAGCGTTTCGTAACGTTCGCTTGTACTCTCGCCGGTACTCCTATAAAGGACGCGACTTTTCAATAATAATTAAATACTTTAAAATCTTCCTCTTGCCCCCAATTGATAGAAATTCGACTGCTTTATATGTTTTTGACTTTCTTTTGTGTTCAGTGAATTAGCATTTAATTAAAAAGTAGAACATTTCTTCCTTTGCAATTTTTTTCACCCTTTACTTTGTTTTCTTCTTTACAGTATAAAAAAATGTAAACAAACCGTGTAGTGCCTTTGTTTTGAAATTTTCGACGCAGCGCCGACTAACGAATCCTTGGATGTTGAATGTTACTATTAAAAATTGTTCTTGAATTTATCAAATACACCATCGAAAAGTGAAAAATAATGAAAACGACCATTCACTGTTGGATTTAAATTCTGGGAAAAAGCTAATTAAAGAGGGGAAATTTGATGACGAATTTTTAAACGATTCGAACTCATATATTTCTCTGTATAATAATTTCAACAACTAAAATCTTACAAATTATCACTTCGCTTGCAGTGTTTCACAAAAGTAACAAAAAATCTTTGGAAAATAATTATTGCACAATCGTATAATACAATATTATTCATCCGCAGCTTCTTTTTTCTCATCGGAAGAGCGCGTGAAACTTGTTCCATGCACAGTCTTCCGTTTTCTGTTAAATAGCCCATCAAACTTCGTACATCTTTCATCTTCTCTTTTTTTATACCAAGAATTTCAGGCTGAGTCGCATTTTCAAGTAATTCGAACTCAATTTCTCCATTAATTTTGAACGTGACTGGCTTGTCATTGTAAGAATAAAAAATGTCGATACTTCGGTTCGGAAAATATATTATTCTTACGGCTTCGCTTATCTTTACATTTTTTAGAAGTTTTACATTTGTTTTTATTACTGCTTCAAAATCCTTAACATGGAGCTCTTCCTGTCTAACAATCGTGAACAATGGATTTCTCGCGGTTCTTATCATTTCGACATATTCATCGACTGATTCAATGCGTTCCAATTTTTTCTTTTTTTGTCCGTACGTTCCGAAATTCCGATCGCATTGACAATAAGAGTGTCCACGTACAAGGTACAAGTGTTCTATTTGACGGGCTGAGAGTAAAAGCGGTGCAAAATGAGTTGCAGAAG